>CAUYPK010055203.1:0-14463 GCA_963574355.1 Loris lydekkerianus
AACACATGAAAAAAAGCTCATCATCCTTAATCATCAGAGAAATGCAAATCAAAACTACTTTGAGATATCACCTAACCCCAGTAAGAGTAGCCCACATAACAAAATCCCAAAACCAGAAATGTTGGCGTGGATATGGAGGACAGGGCACACTTCTACACTGCTGGTGGGAATGCCCACTAATACGTTCCTTCTGGAAGGATGTTTGGAGAATACTTAGAGATCTAAAAATAGACTTTCCATTCAATCCCATAATCCCTTCGCTAGGTTTATACCCAGAAGACCAAAAGTCACAATATAACAAAGACATCTGTACCAGAATGTTTACTGCAGCCCAATTTACAATTGCTAAGTCATGGAAGAAGCCCAAGTGCCCATCGACTCACGAATAGACTAGCAAACTGTGGTACATGTATACCATGGAATTCTATGCAGACTTAAAGAAAGATGGAGACTTTACCACTTTCATGTTTACATGGATGTAGCTGGAACATATTCTTCTTAGCAAAGTCTCTCAGGAATGGAAGAAAAAATATCCAATGTACTCATCCCTACTATGAAGCTAAATTGTAGCTTTCACATGAAGGCCATAACCCAAGTATACCACAAGACTATGGGGAAAGGGCAAGGAAGGGGAAGGGAGGGGGGAGGTTTTGGTGGAGGGAGGGTAATGGGTGGGGTCATTTTAGAATGGGTACAGGCGATTACACTAATGTACACAACTATGATTTAACAATAAAAAAAAAATTAAAAGAAAAAAAGAAAGAAAGCAAAAGGGCAAGGTCAGCTTTGCAAATTTGCATATATTTTGCTACTTCTAAGCCACTACCCACACAATGCATCTGGGACAGATTGACCTTCCTCTAACCTACATAATCCTTAATTTTCCTTCCTCTCTTCTTTCAACCTCTTTTTTTTTAAGGGGCATAGTCTCATTTGGTCATCCTTGGTAGAGTGCCGTAGCATCACAGCTCACAGCCACCTCCAGGTCTTGAGCTTAGGAGATTCTCCTGACTCAGCTTCTCCAGTAACTGGGACTACAGGCACCCGCCACAACACTGACTATTTTTTTCTTGCAGTTTGGCTGGGGCTAGGTTTGAACCAACCACCTTCAGTGTATGGGGCTGGTGCCACAGGCACCCCCCTCAGCCTCTTTTCTAATGAGGTTTATTTCTGCTACAGATCAATGGATTAAAACTCTACCAGCTTCACTTCTTTCCCAGGGCCTAGTTTCTAAGACTTCTCCCTAAGCATCATCTTACCAGTACCCCAGTACCCTCATTCTTTGGTTTACTTTCTTAATTTCCTGCTCTGGATCAATTCTGGAATCACCTTTCATTGTATTATAACTGAAAATATTTACTCAAAAGAGTGGATTGAGGCCACTACACTTTTATGGTTCTTTTTTCCACTAAGCCCTCAATATTCCTAAGTAAAACTTTTTACCTATTTATGATCCATCCTCTCTGCCATTTCTTTTAAATTTTTATTCCAAACCTTTGCTGACTTTCAAGTTGCTTACCATTTACATTAAGGGAGACAAGATTCTTCATTCATAAATTATTTTTCTCATACAAGTATGTCTCTTCTTCAATCTTATATTATAAGTCCCTTCTCCCATTTGTGATTTCTGTACCATTTTCGTCTTCCTCATGCATTTTCTACCTATGCCCCTTTCTTTAAGACTCTCTAATTTCTCTCTATTCATTCCTCCCTTTTGTATAAGAATGTTTTAAAAACTAAAGTAAATCTTTCACCTCATCCCATGTAGATTACACTATTGATCCATTTCTTGCTTTTTATTCATGTGAAGTCTTCCTGAAAGAATAGTTCATGCTCCCCTTCTCCACTTTCTGTGTTTTCCTCATGGCTACAAGAAACAGACCACACACTAATAGTTTCACAAACAAACAAATTTTTTTAAACTCACATAAGAAGCTAGGAAATAGGTGGCCCCAGGATTAGTTTAATGCATAATCATATCTTTAAAGATGTATGTCCTGTCCTTCCCTTTATTCCCCTATCCTCGGACCGTTCATCCTTGTCTTCAAGAGAATTTCCCATGGTGACAAGATGGCCAGCACACAACAAGGGCTCATACTCTCACACAACTTCCACAGCAAGGAAAAACAAGAGATAGGGAAAAGAGGTCTTTCTAAACATTTTTCCCTCTTCCCTAGTTCTCTTCTAAAACTCACATTGGTCAGATTTAAGCCACCTTTGCTAACAAGGAAAACCAAGAGGATAGTATGTTCAACTCTATCCCCAGAGGCAGACCCTGCTTGTAGAGAGGAGGCTAAGATAATGGCTATTGGTAAGGTGACCAGCAGAATTGTCTGCACTCAGTGTCCTTTCACTTTTCTCCACCACTGCCCTCCCCAAACACTGCTGTCTTTTCGGTTTTAAATGCCCAATGCTGAGCAAAGCATGAGAACACTTAGCCCCTTTTCTGGTTGACCTTCATACAGAATTTCAACATAAAGAGCGCTCCACTCCCTCCTTTTTACAAATTTCCACCGGAGTGAGTTACTTCACATCACCCTATCCCGATCTCCGAGCATCTTGGTGCCCCCATTTTTCAGTCTTCTACATTGGTGCTTCTCCACCTGGGTCTTAAATGTTGATATTAACCCATTGTCAGTCTGCCTTTGGCCCTATTCTCTTCATGCCCTCCTCAGTCTGTTTTATCCTTTTTGGATTACAAGCTGCTTTGAGAAAATGGAAGAAATAACCTTTAAAATATACAGATACAACATTTAGGCAAGTGTATAATTTTAGAGCATTTAAAGATCCTCCTAAGACCCACCCATTGATCCTTTTGGGGCTTCCTGCTCCATGCATCCTCCCAGGACACTCTCAATTATGCCTTGTTTTCAACTGCATCCAACATTCCCCGCCCAACTAACACCACCTTAGACCTCACCCTTGAGCTCCAAATTTATTGTGTAATTCAACAATCTAGTAAAATCTCTCTCTCAATATGTGTTGTAGATGTCCCTTACTGAAATTACCCCAAAATAGAACTCACTGTCTTTAATTATTAGCCTCCCATGAGCCAGTCTGCTCTCATACTTCTATTCCTCTTCCTATATTTTTCCTCTTGGCTAATAGCATTTTAAAGAGGCAGACAGGTTCTAAATATCTTTCTTCCTTCCCATTCTTCTTCCTCTCCTACCTTCAGTTGGTTGTTAAGTCTGTTCACATGTATTGCAAAGACTCTCTAGAATTTTTCTCCTTCTCCTTTTCTCTATCTCTGTTGCAGCATTCTGCATGAGTATTTCATGATTTCCTTACTGGATTATTACAATAGACACACACTAGCGATGCTCACTCTAGTCCCATCTCCATGCTAATACCAAAGATTTCTCACTAAAACCAAAATATAATCGCTCTCCAGATGAAAATCTGTGATCTTCATTTCTAACAAACAAATCCCAATTTCTCAGTATTATGCCCATGCATTATCTGACTTTTACACTTATCACTTTCCAGTACTTTCTTATGAAGCCCACATGTAACCTATGTACAAGCCACTACTGCCATGTCCCAAATAAGCCACCTTTCCATATACTTCATCCACCTGGAATTTCTAGATCCTACTGTCCTACTTAGTAGATATATATCCACCCTTTGAGACATAAACAAAAGGCCACTTATCAAAAAAAAAAAAAAAAAAAAAACTCTTTTTGAATTTTGTGCAAACCTGTATCATTGAATTTATCCAAGTGAGTATTATTAAATGGTTTTATTTACAATTCCGTATTCCTCATAATATTCTGAGCTGTTTGGAAACACAAGTCATGAATAATTTATCTTTATGACTGTCAGCAGATATCAATGTGCTGGTAGAAAAAAAGAAAGATTTTAGCATTTTTTTTTTCTTTTAATGAAGTGAGTTTTATTTCTTCTGCCATTATTATGTACTTTTCAAAGTGATTAGAATTTTTCTGGGAAAGGGAAAATTTTCTTCGTTTTCTGCATGGGCAACTTTGATATTCTAAAAACTATAATGTCTGCACTTCAGAATACCCAACACATATATTTGTTGAATACCACCTTGATTTTGTTCTTTGCTCTGGCAGAACATGTCCACTAGGGAGCACAACAGTGACATACATTTCTTAGTACACTCAAGTGATTTGCTTCAGAGCAAAAACTCATTTTGAAACAAAATTTCCTTATGTGCACATTTGTTTAGCCATTTTCTTAATTTCTAAGATAAATTAAAAGCAAACTCTGTATTCCTTACCTCCATTCTTAAGAGATCCTTTCATAAATAGTCATATTTGGTATATTTCCAAAAAACAAAACTAAACTTCTCATTTTTCCTCTCACCCTACCAATTCTTTTATTCAACAAACAGTTTTTTTCTAAGTCTCTAACTATGTGAAAGCCATTTTGACATAAAATGGGTAAGACAGAAAATCTACAGCCAACATGTGTTAGGTGTCAAGCCTAGTATTGCAATTAAAGGTACAGGGTAAGTAAGAGATGTTTTCTACTGTTCAGCCACTCATATTCTAAGATTAAAAAAAAAAAGAAAATAACTTTTTACTTTTTAAAGTGGCAATTAGTACAATAAAAGAATGTAAATTATATTCTTCTATTACAAATATGTCAGCAAAAGAGGAATTTGGAAACAATTGGCTTTTATCCATGAGAACTAGCCATAGAGAAATGCAAGCAATTTAGGAAAATAATACACAAAGACATTTTTTAAAGCAACACATGAATTTTCACTAATAAAAGCCTATTTTCTATAAAACAATCTATCCTGTATTAAAATGTACTTTCTGAATGAGAGAAAAAAAGAAAATCTCCAAGATTTTCTTTAAAACAATGAAGAAAGAAAAATGGAAAATGATCACAAACAGGTTTAGAGACAAGTAAGTAAAGGCAAAAGCTGAAGTTGCCTTAAGGATGGTTGTCGTAAATTAGAAGTAAATTGTGCCTTCAACCAAAAGCAAAAACACATCTTCTCTGAAAGAAAGTATTCTTAATTTAGACCCTGGAAATGCTCACAAATTGAAACCAATCACATCCAAGCTTATAATCCATGGATGCCAAACACATAAGTCACCAAGAGTGAAAGTCATTAGAAGCAAGAAACTATCAAGTTAGAATTTTCAGGCACAGAATATAGAATAGTTACATATAAACTGTTTACATAAATTAAACCTTATATTTAAAAGAATAAGCAAAGAAAAAAATAGTATATAAATATATTTGAAAAAAAAAACAAAGACAACTTTTAAGAATGAAATTGTTTATGTATAGAACTGGGTACATGGACTAAAGAGCAAAATAGACATAATAAGTGAACTGAAAGACAGATCTCAAGAATACATACTGAGTGGCTTAAGAAACTAAGAAAACATCAAAAAGAGATTAGGAAATAGAATTTCAAAAAGTCAGAACAAAAAGGATTAAGGAAGGGCAGTATGCCAACAATTAATGCCTGAGAACTTTCCAGGACTAACCAGACTTTAGTTGAAGTTATGAATCTCTAGATAACACAAAGCACAATATGTCAAACAAGGTATATCACATATATAATTACCTGTATTATAAAGGGTATAGTCTAAGGTACCATAACAAAGGTATCTTAAGTTACAGTGGGTTCAAAAAGATAAAATTTTATTCTTTATCACAAAATAGTCCCACAGGTAGGTAGTTTAAGGTGATTAGACTGCTCAAAAGGACTCAAGAATGAAGCTTTGCCAGTCTTAAATTTGACTTCCATTCTGATTCTCAGACAGCTGCTTTAGTTGTAACCAGAGCTCATCCAGTATGAACAGAGGAAGAAGTCTGAAAGCTTCCCTTTAAGGTCATGACACAAATGTTGTATGCTTCACTTTGAGAAGAAACTAGCCCAACTTTTAAAAAACCTATGGGCTGAATTGCCAGATTTGAGAAGAGAGAATCTCCAAATACAAAGATAATTTTTT
Organism: Loris lydekkerianus; assembly: GCA_963574355.1. NCBI lineage: Eukaryota > Metazoa > Chordata > Mammalia > Primates > Lorisidae > Loris > Loris lydekkerianus. Next base: position 5,946 of record CAUYPK010055203.1, read on the forward strand.
TCATCTAGTAAATTTATCACATGGATATTTTTCTGATTAAGCAAAGAATTAGGGTGGGGCTAGAAAGCAAAAAAGATTTCCTGAATTCCATCTTAAAGGTTTTTGTCCTCATAGTCTCTCAGTATCATAGCCTCAATCAACATCTAGCAAACCTTAGATCTAACAATCTTAAGGTTTCACAGTTTAGGTTTAAAGCAAAATAGGCTCTTAATAGGCTAAAAAGGAGAATCACCTGAATCATCTTCAAAACATTTAATGACATTTAAGCAAATCTGCAACCATAACTCAACTTGATACAACCTCTGTTATGACCAATGTATCAATCTTATGCCAGCATGGAGGCTGAAGACTGGAATGAAAAAAAGAAAAATTGCCTTAGATTCTTTTTTTTTAATTCCAAGGCCTTAAGAGAGAGACCAATTCAACACACTACCCCCCAAACAGATAACATACTGATTAGGCATCCTTACCTCTGTCAGAGCTGCCCAAGAAAAGTATAGAATATTTTCTTGGGACACAATAATTTGACCCAATAATTTGTCATTTGACCCATGACCCAATAAGTTGTTATTTACATGAAAATATTTGAAATATATATGGACACATAGAATGTAAAAGTAGAAAAATACATGTGTAACCACTAAGCATAAGGTGCAGATGTAAGTATTTTAAAACAAGATGAAGTTTATTATCATAAACAGAAAGAGTATTCTGTAATGCTCTTGTCATGAGAAAGAGCATTCTGTAATGACAACATAGAGAGTTCATCAAGAAAAGATAAAAAGGTATTTGTCACCATTAAACCTCTCCTACAAGAAATATTCAATGGTGCTATACACACTGAAAATAACAGCCAATACTCATCAGAGTAAAAATAATTGAAAACTCACAGCTCCTATGGAATAGCAATGCAAGGGAGAATACAAACCCAATAGCTAACAATTTTTCTAATTCCAAGGTCTTAATACAGAGACCGAATTCAACGCACTGCCCCAAAACAGATAACATCCTGATTGGTACTGATTAGATAGCCCTACCTCTGTCAGAGCTGCAAAGATGACTAGAACAGTAGCTCATTTATCAATATTAACACTGAATGAAAATTATCTAACTGCTCCTACTTAAAAGATATAGATGGATGAATTGGATTAAAAAACTACAACTCCAATATTTGCTGTCTTCAAGAAACCCATTTAATGCATAAAGACTTGCATAGACTGAAGGTAAAAAAAGGGTAGAAAAAATATTCCACACAAATGAAAACCAAAAATGAGCAGAAGGAGGTAGTCTTACATCAGATAAAACAGACCTTGCATCAATACAGTGAAAAAAGATAAAAACAGTCACTATATAATAATAAAGGGATCAAGCCAACAAGATATAACAATCCTAAATATATAGGCAGCCAAGACCAGACCTCAAGATTCATAAAATAAATACTACTGGATCTAAGAAATTAAATAAATAGCAACATAATAATAGCAGTGTACTTTAACACTCCACAGGTAGAGCTAGAATAGATCAAAGAGGCAAAAAGTCAATAAAGAAACATTGGAATTAAATGGCACTCCAGAACAAATGTACCTCACAGACATTTACAGAAAATTCTAACCAAAAATTGTAGAATATATAGTCTCACAGAACATGGAATGTTTTTCAAGATAGACCATGTGTTAGGCCATTAAATAAGTATCAGCAAATTTTAAAACACCAAAGTCATACCATGTATCTTTTCAGACCACAGCAGAACAAAACTAGAAATCAATTCCAAGAGGAAATCTCTAAAATATACAAATACAAAAAGTTAACCTGAAGGATTTTCAAGTCAATGACAACATCAAGATGGAAATTTAAAAAAAAAAAAAAAAAAAATACAACTAAAGGACAGTAGTGACAAAAGCTACCAAAATCTATGATAGACAGAAAAAGCAGTGCTAAGAAGGAACTTCATAGTACTAAGTGCCTACATTAAAAAGACAGAAAGATGACAAATTAATAGCCTAATATCACACCTCAGGGAACTGGAAAAACAAGAACAAACTCATCCCAGAGCTAGCAGAAAACAAGAAACAATACAAAGCAGAGAAAAACTAAATATAACTGACACCAAGAAAATGATATAAAGGAACAATGAATTGAAAAAATGGTTCTTTGGCAATGCCTATGGCTCAGTGCGTAAGGCGCTGGCCCCATATACTGAGGGCGGCAGGTTCCAACCCAGCCCCAGCCAAACTGCAACAAAAAAATAGCCAGGCATTGAGGCAGGCAACTGTAGTCCCAGCTACTTGGGAGGCTGAGGCAAGAGAATCGCCTAAGCCCAGGAGTTGGAGGTTGCTGTGAGCTGTGACACCATGGCACTCTACCAAGGGTGATAAAGTGAGACTCTGTCTAAAAAAAAAAAGAAAAATTGGTTCTTTGAAAATATAAACAAAATCAATAAACCACTAGCTAGGTTAACCAAGAAAAGAAGAAAAATACTCAAATAAACTCAATCAGAAATGAAAAAGGGAATACTACAACTGATATTAAAGAAATAGAAAAGATCATCTGAGACTACTATGAACACCTCTATGTTCACAAAATAAACAATCAAGAGGAAACAGAAAAAGAAATCTTGAAACATACAACCTTCAAAGCTTGAATCAGGGAGGAAAAGAAATCCTGAAAAGACCAATGTTGAGAAGCGAGATTAAATCAGCAATAAAAACAAAATCTCCCAACAACAAAAATAAAAACAAAAAAAGCCTGTGAAAAGATGGATTAATAGCCAAATTCTATCAGACCTGCAAAGAACTGGCACCAATCCTACTGAAACTGTTCCATTAAGTTGAGTAGGAGGGAATCCTTTCTAATTCATTCTATGAAGCTAGTATGACCCTAATACCAAAGCCAGGAAGAGACATAACAAAAAAGAAAACTACAAACTAATATTTTTTATAATAATAGATGTAAAAATCCTCAAGAAAATAACAGCAAATAAAATCTAAAAGCTCATCAAAAAAAAAAAAAAACAAAAAAAAAAACACCGTGAACATGCGGTTTTATTCCAGGGGTGTCAGGATGATTCAACATACACAAATCAATACATTTGATTTACCACATAAATGGAATTTAAAACAAAAACCATATGATCATCTCAATAGAGGCAGTAAAAGCATTTGATAAAATTCAGCACTGCTTCATGATAAAAACCCTTAGCAAAGCAGGCATAGAAGGAACAAACCTAAAAATTATAAAAACCATATATAATAAACCCACAGCCAACACCATACCGAATGGGGAAAGGTTGAAAACCTTCTCACAAAGAAGTGGAACAAGACAAGGATGCCCATTTAGCACTTTTTACTAGTTCTATTCAAAATACTCCTGAAAGGCCTAGTCAGAGTAATCAGGCAATAAAAAGAAACAAAGGGTATCCAAGGTGGAATAAAGGATGCCAGGCTATCCCTGTTTGCCTATGATAAGATCTTCTACCTAGAAAAATGATAAAACTTTATTAAAAACTCCTAGAGTTTTTAAAATAAATCCAGTAAAGTCTCAGGTTACAAAATTAATGTATATAAATCAGTAGCATTTCTATGCACTAATAAAAGTCGCAATGAGTATCAAATCAAGAACTCAATACCATATAATAACCACAAAAAAAGAAATAAAAGACATAGGAATATGCTTAACTATGGAGGTGAATTATCAATGACTGATGTAAAAAGTAGTTGATTACACAAACAAATGGATAAACATATCATGCTCATGAATTGGAAGAACCAATATTGTTAAAATGTCATATGCCCAAAGTGATTTACAGATTCAATATAATTCCCATCAAAATACCAATGTCATTTTTTTCACAGAATTAGGACAATCCTATATTTCATACAGACTCATAAGAGATCCCAAATAGCCAAAGAAATCCTAAGCAAAAGAGATTATGTTTGAAGGCAACATATTAACTAACTTCAAATTATATTACAAGGTTATATTAACAGAACAGCATAGTACTGGTATAAAAGCAGTCACATGGGTCAATAGAACAGGATAAAGAACCCAGAAACAAAACCATCACCTACAAGCAATTGATCTTTGACAAACCAGACAAAAACACACATTGGAGAAAGGATCTCCTACTCAGTCAATGGTGCTGGGAAAATTGGATAGTCTCATGCAGAAGAATGAAACTATATTCTAATCTTTCACCATACACAAAAATTAACTCAAGATGGATTAAATACTTAAATGTAAGTCCTGACACCATAAAAACCCTTCAATAAAAGCACAGGAAAAACTCTTTTTGACATTGAAATAGGCAAAGAATTTGTGACGAGGACCACAGAGGCTAATATAACAAAAACAAAAATAAATAAACAGGACTTAATTAAACTAAAATGTTTCTGCACTGCAAAAGAAATAATCAAAAGAGTAAACAGACAATCTGCAGAATGGTAGAAAATGCTTACAAACTATACATCTGACAAATAACTCATGCTCAGAACCTATAGAGAGCTCAAACAAATCAGCAAGGAAAAAACAAATAACACCATCAAAAAGTGGGAAAAAGACATAAATATACAATTTTCAAAAGAAGATAGACAAATGGCCAAAACAAACATATGAAAAAACGCTCAACATCAATAATCACCAGGGAAATGTAATTAAAATCACAATGAGATACCACTTATCTTGTCAGAATAGCTATTATTAAAACTTAGAAAACAATAGATATTGCCAAGGATGCTATGAAAAGGAAATACTTATGCACTGTTGGTGGAACTGTAAATTACTACAAACTCTATGCAAAATATTACAGAAATTCCTCAAAGAAATAAAAGTAAACTTATCATTCAATCAAGCAACCCCATTATTGGGTATCTACCCAAAGGAAAAAAAAATCATTTTATTAAAAAAACAAAACTGTACTTGAATATTTACCTCAGCTCATGTCACAATGTTGGAAAGATATAAAACCAACCTAAGTGCCCATCAACTGATGAGTAGACAAAGAACTGTGACAAATTTTGCATCTGTTTGGATGGAAATGGAGACTGTTGTACTCATCGCCACTTGAAGTACAACTCAGACACCACTTTAGGTATAAATCAGATGGTGATTTATTATACCTGCACAGGTGGGTCACTAAAGGGCAAAAGGCCCCAAAATGAGGAGCAGGCTGATTTTTATACCATTTTTATGCTATGTTGGCAAGCAAACTAAAGTTTGCTAACAAGGAAAATTAGAACTATTTCATTCTTGATAATAAAAATGCAAAATATTAAGATGTGTGGGGATACACCAAAAGCAATTTGAAATGGGAAGTATACAGTATGAAATGCTTCTATTAGAAGAGTGGTATGGCATTCACACTTCAAAGATCCAGGCTTCTTCAAAATCTAGGTCATAAAAGGCAGGTAGCTTCAAGCTTGACCTCTTGAATTATGCACTTTTGAGGAAACCAGTCACACTGTCATGAGGTCACTCAAATAGTCTACTTTAACAGCATACTTGCAGAGACTGGTGCCTTTACCCAACAGCCAGCATTAATTTGTCAGCCATGAGTGCTGCCCACTGGAGGTGGACCTTCCTGCCCCAGTCAAGCCTTCAGACAACTGCAGCCCCACTGATATCTCACTTCAACCCTATTAAGAAACTCCAATTACAGGAGGCACCTGTGGCTCAAAGGAGTAGGGTGCCAGTCCCATATGCCGGAGGTAGTGGGTTCAAACCCAGCCCCGGCCAAAAACTGCAAAAAAAAGAAAGAAAGAAAGAAAGAAAGAAAGAAAGAAAGAAAGAAAGAAAGAAAGAAAGAAAGAAAGAAAGAAAGAAAGAAAGAAACTCCAATTACAATATCCTAGCTGAGCCCTTCCTAAAATCCTTATTCATAGAACTCATGAATATAATAAATGATTGTTTTATTCTATTAACTTTTAGAGGTAATTTGCTATGTAACATTAGTATCTATAACAAGAAGAAATGTATAAAATAAGTGACCAGCCTAGAAGGTGATCACTCTTGGATAACAGTAGTTTAAGCATTGGCTGTTTTTCTGTTTTTTGACTGTCTCTTTTCCTGAATTTTCTGTTTAGTTGCCTGCCTCTGTTGGCATTACATTTAGCTTTTAGCCATGATTAAAATAGATTATTTTAAAAATAGACTTATCAAAATTTTATTTACATCTGTGAATTTTTTTTTTTCAAAATAAAGGCAAAAATAAAGATATTTCTGGGGAACAAAAAATAGAGATTTTATTGTTAGTAGACCTATTATACAAGAAATATTAATGGAATTTTTCAGCCTAGAAGCAATAACCCCTGTGTAATTTGAATCCATACAGAAAAATAGAGCACTGGAAAAGATAATTATGTAACTATCAAAGATATTATAATTGTACACTTCTTATCCTTCCTCCAAACTTATTTATAGGTATATAGATTAATAGATCAGAATAGACAACCCAGAAATATGTCCACACAAACATGGCAACTTTTTTTTTTTTTTTTTACAAAGATGCAAAACTAATTCAATGGAGGAAATAGCCTTTTCATCAAATGGTCCTGGACAAGTGAACATCAATGAGTAAAAAGAGAAACCTCACACCTTAAATAAAAACTAACTCAAAATGGATAAAGCATAACCCATAAAAGGAAAAACTGATCAACTGGACCTCAGCAAGTTTTAAAACATTTGCTCTGCAAAAGATCCTTACAAGAAGATAAAGACAAGTTATAGAATGGATAAAATATTTGCCAACCATATCTGACAAAGCACTATTATTATCTAGAACACAGAAAAAACTCTGAAAACTCAACATTAAAAAACAAATGATCCAATTAGAAATAGGCAAAAGACATGAAAGAGATGTCCCACTGAAGAGAATATACAGATGGAAAGTAAGCACATGAAAAGATGCTCAACATCATTAGTTATAAGGGAAATATAAATTAAAATCACATGGAATATTGCTACACATTTATCAGAATGACTCATAAAAAGCAATGAAGATCCCCCAAATGCTAGAGAAGATTTGAGGAAACTGGATCCCTCATACAATGCTAGTGGAAATGTAAAATGCTTTAGCTACTTGTAAATACTTTGGAAGTTTCTTCCCCATTCCTCCTACTCTTAACATTGCTAATGATCCAGATAAAGGTTTCCAAGTCAATTTTTCCACATCATCTCTCCATTTTTTCCTCTCAAATAGATTTTTCCCTGTCAATGGCTTACTACACTTGGCAGTTCCCATGTGGATATTTGTTTGGGATGAGAGGAGTGGGTGATGATGACACCAGGTGTGTTTGGATTAAGTCTTTGGATGTACTGCCCAGTCTAATTTCAGGTCAGCCTAACAGGCTCTTTGGGCAACACACCAGTTTGGGACCTCAAGTGCTTCCAAGAATAGGAAGTGGTCTGAAATTCAAAGTGAGCCCTTTCATGGTGCCATGAGTACTGATCATTTATTAGTGCTTTGCTAGTTGTGAATTAATCTCTATGTATTTTTCAAAACTCACAGACCTATTCAAACGACTTAAGGGGAAAGTGGTTAAAATTTTTTTTCATAGAACTGTACCCCACAAAAAACAAACTTTACTACATGCAAATTTTAAAAACTCAACCAGTATGGTGGAGAGAAACCAAGATAGAACACAGACTATAGCAAGTGTATATAACTTTATTACAAACGAATGGCATCGCCCCACCAGAAGGGGTGAGAAGAAATGAGCTGAGATAAACATATTTACCAAAAAAAAAATAAAGTATTTGGACCATATACTATGAGGTTAAAGACTAATTATGTATGTAAACATTGGGTTCTAGTTGGAAATATTTACTAATTGCCGTAGTAGTTTTAACATGTGTCCAAAAATATTTGGGAGTTTATCTAATAAAGGACGTGAAAGATCTCTATAAAGAGAACTATGAAACTTTAAAAAAAAGAAATAGCTGAAGATGTTAACAAATGGAAAAACATACCATGCTCATGGCTGGAAAGAATCAACATTGTTAAAATGCCTATACTACCCAAAGCAATATATAATTTTAATGCAATTCCTACTAAAGCTCCATTGTCATATTTTAAAGATCTTGAAAAAATAATACTTCTTTTTATATGGAATCAGATAAAACCTCGAATAGCCAAAACATTACTCAGAAATAAAAACAAAGCAGGAGCAATCACGCTACCAGACCTCAGACTGTACTATAAATCGATAGTGATCAAAACAGCATGGTACTGGCAGAAAAACAGAGAAGTAGATGTCTGGAACAGAATAGAGAACCAAGAGATGAATCCAGCTACTTACCGTTATTTGATCTTTGACAAGCAAATTAAAAACATTCAGTGGGGAAAAGATTCCCTATTTAACAAATGGTGCTGGATGAACTGGCTGGCAACCTGTGGAAGATTGAAACTGTACCCACACCTTTCACCATTAACTAAGATAGACTCTCACTGGATAAAAGATTTAAACTTAAGACATGAAACTATAAAAATACTTGAAGAAAGTGCAGGGAAAACTCTTGAAGAAAT
>CAUYPK010055204.1:0-13087 GCA_963574355.1 Loris lydekkerianus
ACCACCTGGATGGACCTGGTGGAGAATCCTTGGCTAAAGGCTATTCTGCCTCCAGCAGATGATGTCCGCAATAGTGCAGCGGTTCTTGCAGGGCGCGAGAAGCCCCTCACTAAAATCCACTAAACCCACCAAACCCAAACCCTCTCACCACTTTACCCTGTGTTACAGGACACTATGGACCAGGATTTGTTTTGTCCTCCTCTGTATTGTCCTCCTGCCCCTCCACAGGTTGCCTCTCCACCTCCTGGAGAGGCCACAGCTGGGGAGCCTGCTGCTGAGGCTGAGACTGCAGCCAGGCCTGGTGCTGGGAGTCCGCTGTACACAAGGCAGCAGACTCAGTGAGAGGCAAATGCTGACTCAACCGTCCTCCCCCTGAGGGCCACAAGCCCCCCAGATGCGCTTGGGGTGCAAGACCTTTACTATTGGCCCTTTGCCACAAGTGATTTGTATAACTGAAAAATGCAGAACCCTACATTTTCTGAAAAGCCTAGTGTCTTAGTTAATCTCTTAGATTCTGTTCTTTTTACTCATCAGCCTACCTGGGATGATTGTCAGCAGCTTTTACAGGTGCTCTTCACTACGGAAGAGAGGGAGAGAACTCAGTCAGAGGCTCGAAAGTCGGTCATGGGTGCAAATGGAGCTGTGACTACTAACCCTGCTGAGATTAATGCTGTCTTCCCCCTTACTTGCCCTGATTAGAACTTTCATACAGGGGATGGTCAGATGAATCTCTGAGTTTACCGCCAGACTCTAATGAGGGGTCTCCAGAAAGCGGCCCATAAGCTGACCAATTTGGCTAAGGTAGGGAACGTGCAGCAGGAAAAGAATGAGTCTTCCACTGCCTTCCTAGAGAGGATCATGGAAGCATTCTGTACTTATACTCCCATGAATCCTGAGGAAGACAGTAGCAAGACTGCGGTTATCATGGCTTTTGTTAATCAATCTGCCCCTGATATACGAAAGAAACTTCAGAAAGTAGGTTGGCTGAGAAAACCTTACAGGATCTGCTTTCAGTGGCTGAGAAGGTTTATAATAACAGAGAGACACCAGAGGAAAAACAGACCCGTGCTCAGATCAAACAAACTCAAGATTTGGCTAAAATCCTGCTGGCCGCCACAGCTGCTAAGCCAAAAGATCAGCAGACTCAACTGAAGCGACTAACCGCTGAAGGTGAGGAAAAGCCCTGGGAGGGGGGATGCCGATGCTTACAGAGGGACCAGTGTGCCTACTGCAAGGAGATAGGGCACTGGGCCAGAGAATGTCCCAAGTGGAAAGCCAACAAGCCTGCCCCCCATGGCGAAACCCACATTTTGGAAATAGTGGAATTAAGTGATTAGAGAGGTCAGGGTTCAGCACCCCTCCCTGAACCCAGGGGGAACCCTCAAAGTGGAGGGGACACCGATTGATTTCCTTGTGGACACTGGCGCCCAGCATTTGGTGCTTTTAAGTGATCAAGGTAAACTAGATACAAGAAAATCTTGGGTCCAAGGGGCAATTGGGATGAAGGAATACCATGGACTACCCAAAGAACTGTAGATCTGGGCACAGCCCGGTTATTTCATGCATTTATGGTTATCCCAGATTGCCCAAACCCCTTACTTGGGAGAGATTTGTTAACCCAAATCGGGGCTCAGATATCTTTCAAGCAGGATGGTCCCCAGGTTACAGATGGGCAAGGGCGGCTACTACAAATGTTGACTGTTCAGTTGGAAGATGAGTACGCGCTCCACCAAACACCGCATGGGGCCCCGGCTGACATAAATGACTGGCTCCACTCTTACCTGTTAGCATGGGCAGAGACAGGAGGAATAGGATTAGCCCTTCATCAGCCTCCCATCTTAGTGGAACTTATGCCTGGAGCAGAACCCATAAAAGTGAAGCAGTACCCCATGGCCGCAAAGGTGAAGAGGGGCATAATCCCGCATATTAGACGCCTCCTTCAGGCGGGTATTTTGATCTCCTGCCAGTCTGCTTGGAATACCCCCCTGTTGCCTGTTAAGAAACCCCTTACAAATGACTATCGCCCAGAACAAGATTTACAGGAAGTAAATAAGCAGGTAATGGGCATCCACCCCACAGTGCCTAACCCGTATACAGTCCTCAGTGCCTCGTCACTGATTCAAAAGTGGTACACAGTATTAGATCTAAAAGATGCCTTCTTCAGTTTGTCTCTTGCCCCACAAAGCCAGGCTACATTTGCTTTTAAGTGGAGCAACCCAGAGGAAGGCCTCAGTGGACAACTGACATGGATCCGTTTACCACAAGGCTTTAAGAATTCCCCAATTATCTTTGATGAGGCTCTACATGCAGACTTAGGTGAGTTCCATAAATCTCACCCAGGCTTGACCCTTCTCCAGTACATAGATGATATATTAATAGCAGCCGCCACAGAGCAAGATTGCCTGCAAGGAACACGAGATCTACTTGCTACCCTGTGAGACATGGAATACCACGCATCAGTGAAAACAGCCCAAATCTGTCAGCAAACTGTGAATTATTTAGGGTATGTGCTTAAAGAAGGCCAGAGATGGCTGAGTGAGGCCAGAAAGTGCACCGTACTTGGAATTTCTGTTCCCACTACTCCCAGGCAAGTGTGGGAATTTCTGGGGATGGTTGGATTCTGTAGATTATGGGTGCTGGGATTTGCTGAAATGGCTAAGCCCCTTTATGAGGCCACCAAAGAGGGACAGCAGAAAGAGATCAGGCATTTAAAAACCTTAAGACTGCCTTGTTAACCTCCCCTGCACTAAGCCTCCCTGATATCACCAAACTTTTCCATCTATATGAGGATGAGCATAAAGGAGGGGCAAAGGGGGTATTAACCCAGACTCTGGGACCCTGAACCCGCCCAGTGGCTTACTTGTCCAAAAGACTTGATCCAGTAGCCTTGGGATGGCCCCCTTGTCTACGTATTATAGCAGCCACTGCCCTCTTAATGAAATATGCCGATAAACTCACCTTGGGACAGGAACTGTTGATAACAACCCCGCACACTACTGAGGGAGTTTTAAAGCAGCCCCCAGATCCATGGATGAGCAATGCATGACTGATTCATTACCAAGATCTTCTTCTGAATCCAGCAAGGATTCAGTTCTTACTCAGTACATCCCTGAATCCAGCCACTCTTCTGCCCAACCCAGATGCAGAGGTGCTGCTACATCACTGCCAAGATATACTGGTGCAAGTCCACAGCCTCCGCCAAGATTTGACCCATCAGCCACTGCCTGATGCCAAGGAAACCTGGTTCACAGATGGCAGCAGCTTCATGAAAGATGGACACAGGTATGCAGGGGCAGCAGTGGTTTCAGAAACTGAAACACTGTGGGCTCAACCCCTTCCGAGCGGAACTTCTGCCCAAGAGCAGAACTTATAGTCCTTACCAAGGCCTTGGTACTGGGAGAAGGGAAGAAGGTCAACATCCATACAGACAGCTGTTGTGCATTTGCCACGGCCTATATTCATGGGGCCATTTACCGAGAGAGGGGATTGCTGACAGCAGAGGGAAAAATGATAAAGAATAAGCAAGAAATACTAGACCTCCTGACTGCCATCTGGTTGCTGAAAAAGCTAGCCATCATTCACTGTCCGGACCACCGGAAAGGAGATTCCCCAGTGGCCAGGGGGAATCTCTGAGTTGACGAAGCAGCCAAGGATGTGGCCCTTAGTATGGCCCAGGAGCTAGCCCTCCACTTGCCTGATCCAGGAGTGTCAGCGTTACCTGAAAAACCCAAATATTCCCCTGAGGATCTGGCTTGGCTCTGCACCTTTCCTTAAGCCCATTGCCCAGAAAAATATAACGGCTGGTGGCGCACTACAGATGGCAGAACTATCCTCCCAGCACAGTTAGGAATGGAAGTACTCCAACACATGCACCAGGCCACCCACATGGGCAACAGAAAATTAAAAGATCTAGTCTGCCATGCAAAAATTAAAATAGAGCACCTAGACACCAAGATAGACCAAATCATTGGGGCCTGTAAGGCCTGCCAGCTCACAAATGGCAGAGCGGGTCCTGCCTCTCTGGGAACCCGATAGTGGGGAGACAAGCCCGGTGCGTATTGGGAAGTGGACTTTATAGAAGTCAAACCAGGTCGGTATGGATATAAGCATCTTTTAGTCTTCGTTGATACCTTTTCTGGGTGGGCTGAGGCATTTCCAACGAAGCACGAAACTGCCCAGGTAGTGGCGAAGAAACTGCTGGAAGACATTCTCCCCAGGTGTGGACTACCATCCCTGATAGGCTCAGACAATGGCCCTGCTTTTGTGTCACAGGTAACGCAGGGGGTGGCTATGGCTCTGGGAACTACCTGGAAATTACATTGTGCTTACAGGCCCCAGAGCTCAGGGCAGGTAGAAAGAATGAATAAAACCCTAAAAGAGACCTTAACCAAATTAACTCTTGAGTCTGGCAGAGACTGGGCGGCCTAGGGCCTTTCCATACTCTAGTCCTCATCAGCCATATAATGTCATCTGGCGAATCTATGGGGGACCCATCCGTGGGTACAGAAATACCTTCATTCAGTCGGCAGACTGGACACTGTTAAATTCAACCTGGGGTATACATCCCCAAAACACTTGGTATCCAGATTTGTATGTGGATCTAGATCAGATATTAGGTCTGAGTCACAGCACCTGGAGTCCCCGACATAGCACGTACTACATATGTCCAGGCCACAGAGTGGATAAATGTGGTGGGAAGGAGCGTTTTTTTCTGTAAACATTGGAGCTGTGTTTCCACAGGACAAATCTGGTGGGCACTGCCAAACGCCCCAGACTTAATAGAGATGAAGAGAAGTCCCAGTCCCTGGTCATATAGAGGTGGCAGAAATAATTGTCACCGAACAGGGGTTCTTGGGGAATGGAGATTATGTGACCCAGTGCTCATACAATTCACACGTCTGGGGAGAAATTGCTACACCACATGGGAATTTGGGAAAATTTGGGGACTCCACCTGTATAGTCCCATACAGTGGGGACCACAGGCTTTTCATACCTTGAATGAAAAAGGAGGACTTATTAAAATCAAGGTAGAATATAACCCTGTTTCTGACAAGCCCTCGCAAGTGGGGCCCAGCAACATCTTTCCCCTCTGGCTGGCTCCCAAGTACGTCCAAAGTATACGACCCAATCTCCAGTAGCCTCCCAACTGCCTAATTCCAGTAAGATTCGGTTCAGGTATCTGGTCCCCACTTGGGAGCTGCTCACAAGCACATATCAGGTGTTAAATTTGACTAGGCCGGCTCTGACAACAGCCTGTTAGCTCTGTCTTAGTGTAAAACCCCCTTATTATGAAGCTGTAGCTATTCTTGGGCAGTATTCAACTGGTGAAGCATCAGCCTGCCAGTGGCATCAGAGTCACCCTAAACTCACTGTCCAAACAGTAGTAGGTAAGGGAGTGTGTATTGGGACAGTACCTGAGTCTCATCAGCACCTATGTAATGTCACAGTTCTGTGGAATGGAACTGGGTATTTGATACCTTCAAGTAATGCTTGGTGGGCCTGCTCAACAGGTCTGGCCCCCTGTATACATGTGGGGATCTTAAATCAGAATAATGATTACTGTGTCATGGTGCAGCTGATACCAAAAATAATCTATCATGAAGAAAGTACTATACTTCAGAGATTTTCGGGCACCTTGAGCCCAGCCCCATGCAGAAAGTGGGAGGTAATTACGGGTATCACTATTGCCACTTTATTAGGACTGGGAATAGCTGGGGCTGGGACTGGAGTGTCTGCCCTAGTCCTCCAGGATAAGAACTATGGTGCCCTCCGCGATGCAATTGATCTGAATATTCAGCAATTAGAGAAATCTATTACTCTCCTCCAAGAATCCTTAACTTCCCTTTCCAAGGTAGTTTTACAGAACCGGAGGGCACTGGACTTGTTGTTCCTTCAACAAGGAGGGCTGTGTGCCACCCTAGGGGAGGAATGTTGTTTCTACGCTGATCATTCAGGTGTCATAAAAGAATCAATGGCTCTCATCTGGGAAAGCCTACGCCAGCGTAAAATAGACAAAGAAAATGGTCAGAGGTGGTATGAGTCCCTGTTCAATTGGCCCCCCTGGTTAACAACGCTAATATCAGCATTGGCTGGACCTCTGGCAATATTACTGTTACTCCTAAGCATAGACCCCTGTGTTATCAACAGGCTCGTTACATCTGTGAGAGAACGTGCAGGAGCTGTACAACTGTTAGTTCTCAAAGGCCAATACCGGCCCTTAGCAGAACAAGAAATGATGGAGACGCAGATGTCGGGGTAGGGTCCATGATTGGGCCCTTCAATTTACAAGTAGAGGGGGGATGAGAGAACCAGACCGACGCCATCTTAAGGGTTCAGCCATTTTGTCAGCCATTTTGTTCAAAACTGATGAGTCACCATGAGTCACCACCTTGAGTCATCGGCTTCCAATCAGAAACTGCCTTCTGGAGTGGGCCATATGGCAGGACCAGTGGCAGCCAATCCAGAAGCAATCCCTTTGTTTAAATTGTATACGCCCACTTTGCTGTGCTACACACTATAAAATACCCCTGTTACAGAGCTCAGGGCTCCTGGTGTGGATCCGTTGTCGGGAAGTCCCTGGGAGCCCAAGCTCGAGCTTGCAATAAAAGGGCTCTTTTGCTTTTGCATCGGAATTAGCTCCCTGGTGGTCTTTGGGGACTTCATGATCTGGGCATAACATGCTCCTCCTCCATGCTGAGTTAGTCCTCCTCGAAAAGTGGCTTGCTCTTTGATAAGTGCCGTCTTCTCAAGGGAAGGGGTGAAAGAGTTAATATGATGCTTGACCCATTAAAACCGCTGACTGGGGAAAGCCCTGTGGCTGATCGGGTGGTTGTTTCTGCAGGAGAAGTGGTTGAAAGCTGAGCCTGGCTGGCCAGGTAATCAGGGGGACTGGCGTCCAGGGAGGACACGGCC
Source organism: Loris lydekkerianus (assembly GCA_963574355.1). Classification (NCBI taxonomy): domain Eukaryota; kingdom Metazoa; phylum Chordata; class Mammalia; order Primates; family Lorisidae; genus Loris; species Loris lydekkerianus. The sequence goes on from CAUYPK010055204.1 coordinate 6,913, forward strand.
TTGCGGGACGGCCACCTGAGATTCGATTACTTGTCGTCTTTCAAGCATTATAATGAGATTACAGTAACCCTAACCTGGCTGAAAACAGAAATCTGGCTGGCTGTCAAGTTCATTGTGTGGAGTTTTACAACAGTCCAGATCTGGTTCCTCTGAACCTGCAACAATCACTGGTGGGAAGGGCCCAGGGAGCCTGTGAACCCCTCACCCAGCTGGCTCCACGCCGGCTCCAACAAGGCACCATTGTTGGTTGCATGAAAAATTTGCTAATGTTTATGTTTTCTTACCATGTGATTCAAAACCTGATAATACTACAATGGTGCACAGGTCTCTCCCGCCCCACTGCCATGGCCAGTGTTATGTGTGTCCTGAGCATGCACGTCCCAGAGGCATGAACCCTGAGCCCACTCACCCTCCAGCACCTGCGCCCCCTCGGCACCCACCTGTCCCAGAGACCTGAGCCCTGAGCCCACTTGCCCACCCTCCTGTACTACACAGGAGCCAGCACGTCAGCTTTGCTACTGCAGGGAGGGCACCAGGGAAACTTGCCCACAGGGAGACATGGCAGAGGGGGACCTTCACCCTGGAGTGTGGCTGGTCTCACCAAAACTTGTCCAGCTCATGGGAACATAAGTGCCTCCTCTTGTGTCATGTCCTGGTGGGAATTAACCTTTACAGACTTCCTGCTGTACCCTGGCTCCTGTCCCGCATGGTGGAGGCAGCTGCCTTCCCAGACTGAGGCACTGGGCACCCAGAAGTTTGTCCGTGTCCCTTGCCCACCTGGCAGAGGGATGTGGCTGTAGCTCCAGAGGTTTGCTTCCTCCTCCCTGGAGCGCCAGCTGTGTCTTGAGGATTGAGTCTTCAAAACTGACTTGTAAAGGCCATGTGTTCTTTTAAGCAACATAATCATTTAGAATAGTGAACAGGAATGATTCACAAATGGCTAATCTTGCAAACACCTTTGCTTTGTAAGAACCAACTCTGTGGAACACTTTGATCTCCGTTTCCAGAGGTTACCTCTGTAATTCAGTCACTTCAGGGACTATTTATTAGTTAATATTCATGATGAATGTCAGCTGGCTAAAGCAGATATTAAAGAAAGCAAAACCTCGGGAATATGCCACACTTCAGGCTCAATCTCCCTGGGAAGTGGAATGAACGTGTACGTGGTGGGAGCCCATGTCTGCTGGGTCTGTGGAGTCCGCGTGTGTCCCTGCAGACGGTCCCAGGTCTCTGCTGAGGAAGCAGGCGACACCTTAGGCAGCTGAGCGTCGGAGGCACCACGACTGTGGCTGCCCGTCTTTTAGAGAGGGGACTCTCCCTGTGGCCAGCTCGCCTGTTGCATTGTGTGTCACTTTCCCTGTCTGTGATGGGAACAGCAGCCCTCACCTCCTCCTGTTACCATGGCCACAGCCACCTCCTGGCGTGCTGTGAGCTTTGAGTGAGATGATTCTGTCAGGAGAGTCCTGAAGAGGCCAAGAGCCCGGCAGGCATGAGGCCCCACGCGTGCTCTCAGAGCCTGGCGGTGTGCAGGCATGTGGGACTCGTGGGACTCCTGCCACTGACCTGGTTGGCCAGGGCTGACTGCAGGGGCCTGCTGCTGCCCCAGCCACAGGACCTCGAGGGGCTTCTGAGTGCACAGGAAAGTGTCCCTGACAGCCCATTTGTACCAGCCACTTCCTCTAACAGCTGTGCCCAGGAGGGTCAGCAGGCCACTTAGGCAGAGCACGTCTCTGTCTTCCTGATCGGAGTTTCCTCTTCCCCACTTCATGTGGGGGCCTGAGTGTGCATCCCACAGGGACTTTTGAGCTGGCTGGACCCCCGGCCTGGGGGCCTCCCTCTCTCTCAGCACCTGGGTCACCTCTAGAGCCCTGGTTCTCCTCCTGTGGGTACAGACTGACTCTGCAGAAGGGTACTGGCCCCTGAGTCGTGACTAATCCTGAGCTTGGCATTTTGACTATTGGGACCACGTGGCCTCTTCATCACAGTTGGAGCCGAGCCACACCAGGCCACCCCAACCCAACCTGGAGATGTGAACACTGCTCATGAGCCTGACGGATGTCAGGGGAGTCCAAATACAGCAAGGTAACCACATATGTACATGTATTTGTGTATGTATGTGTGTGTGTCTGTAAATCTCAGAGCCAAATTGTGGCTTGAAATATTGTTTCTCACTAAATGGAACCAAAGCTCTTTGGGAAAACAGCTTCCCTCAGGCCTGGAGGAAAACATGACAAGCCTGGGACATTCTGTGCCACCACATGGTGACAGAGCCAATGTGAAGAGCATCTTATGGCCGGAGATGGGACAGCTTGGTCGTCAAAGTGCCACAACTGAAATGGATTGACCCCCAACACATGTGCTTAAATCCATGACTTCCTAATGAAACTAAAAAGAAAAAAATTAATTGGTACCGTTAGAGAATGCTAATGAATAATTCAATATTTAGAAAACTAGTAAACAAAAGGGACGGTATCAAATATTTATCTCCTCTTTCCACTATAAACCACACAACTATGTAATCAGATATAATATGAGGACGATTTTCTTTTAGCAGGAGTGTCCCAGCTGAGAAGGGGAGAGGAGGACAGGAGTGTGGAGTGTGCACTGCATGTCCGTGCATGTGGACGTGGTGCGGCTGCTGAGTGAGGGGCAGAACCGCGCACCTGCTGGGGTGCAGGGGGGTGCAGAGTCTGGGGGAAGCAGCCTCACCCTCCCAGCAGGAAACCCGAACCTGACCGAAGCCCTAGAGCTAATTACAGTCGATGGGAAGTTCAGAGCGTGTGAAACTAAACCACCGTGTGCACTGGGGAAACCCCAATGTGGAAACCCCATGGACCAATGCCCGTTTCCTTCAGAAAATAAATCACAAGTTAAAAGGAAAGAAAAATCAGCAGTGGGACCTGTAGATGGAAAAGGTTCACAAAACATTTCAACCGATCATAATTGTAGGATTCTTTTTTCATCTTGCCTCATGAAAATTAAGAAACAAACTGCAAAAATATATTTGTTTATGACATGCACAGCTCAGATATATGACACGAAATGAGAAGATTGGGAAATTTAAGCACCAACTAGGTATTTATGTTATTAAGGAATTATTGTTGTTTTTTTCTTAGCTGTGACAGCAAATGTAGTCATGATTTTTCAGAAGAGATTCCTTATGTTTCTAAAGATCCATGCCTAAATATTTACACATGAAAACATGTGCCGTCTGGGATTTGCTGGGGAGGTAAGAGGATGTGCAGGCTAATCGAGGCCTCCCTGAGCTGCTGGCTGTTGAAACCAGGAGGTGGGTGTTAGGGTCTATCATGTCATTCTCTCCACTTTTATATGCTTGGCATAATCTAAATCATGTGTACAGATGTATAGTCCAGACTCTTAGAAAAGGCAGCCCTCACTGTTGCTCGCACACTAAAGGTTTTCTGCTCCTACCTGCAGCACTTAATTTGCACACACAGAAACACGCACAGGTGTTTATCCCTGGAACTACACAGTCGCCGGCACCAGATGTACATTGTAATCGCTTTCCCTAGCGAGCAAGATGATGCAGCGGGAGCCCCTGATTAAAAATATGAACTGTGAAATTATGCTGCAAAGTTTAGAAAACTTTCAGAGGTTACATTTTGACATACTCAGATCTTACCTTTAACAATGACAGAATGCTGCACAAAAATACGGCATTTCATCGGGTATGGGCCTTTATCTTATCTTGACAGATTATTGCTGGTTAAATTGTAGTGCTGACTTAAAGGCAGGACTCTTCAAGGGAGTCAGAAATTAAGGCTTCACCAAATGGTAATAAAGCTATTAAAAATGCAAACAGCAAACAGCTACACTGTACAGGTTAGACAGCTAATCCAAACGAGCAGTTTAAAAAGCAGAGCAATTACACTTTTATTTAAATGCATGGGGTATGAGCGGGAGTAGAATGAGGAGCCTTGTTTAAATGCATTCTTTTGAATATTTATTAGAAATAATACATGTAGTTAAGCCACTTATCTGATTTCAGTGAATAAGTAAAATGCAAAAGATCAATTTTCATAATTATACCAAAGAAGTCTGTCTTTCATAAAAATCTCATTAATAACACCATTATTACTGAAAAAATATCTTGGTATTATTATTGTTATTCTAATTATCAGCAAAATGCTACTGATAATGTTGTCATAAAATTTCCTTTTAGTATCCTATTAAGAGAGATAGACTAAGTAGTGGTTTAAGTTAAATCTAGACCCTAAGTGGCATCATGGAAATCTTCTTTGTGTATTTGGTAAAATGCATTATGTGTATAATTACATAGATCATTATGAGTTTGGCAAACAGGACTTCATGTGCAGATGTGTGTCCGTGTGGTGTATAGTTGCCACGCACAGGCAGGCACACACATTGTGACGCAGGCCCACACGCTCAGGCTGTGGGTGGACAGCAGAGGGGTGCTCGGAAGTCACACCATTTACTATCTCCAGAAGAGATACTCCTGCTGCTAACGAACAGTGCTTAGTGCCTTTAAAAGTTTATATATTAGTTTTTACTTTTGTTCCTTAGTCCTGTTAAACTGTACTTATTTTTAGGAGAATGTGTTTCTTTGGGAAGTCCGATGATCCACTGAAACCTGTGCCAGGAGGCACGGGGATCCCTTCCCTTCTCTGGGCCTGGGTTTCCATCTCTGAACAACCACGCCTGGACAGGAAGGGCCTCCGTGATCATTTGACTCATGATTGTTTGGTAGAAAGGAGACAATGAGTAGTCTGCATCTTTGACAAGAATTGCTGCAACAAAACAAAAACAAAGCAGAAAGCATTCTGAGCCTCCTCTTTGTGTAATGAGCTCCATTAAGAAAAAAGCATTTGGAGCCAAATTAACACTGCAGTTATTATTGGGAATTTGTTCTTAGTTCCAATGAAGAAAAAAAATGGACAAACTCAGGCCTTTGTTCCAGCAGCGCGTTTTCCTCCTGATGCCCCAGCTCCACCCTGAGTCCAGAAGCCGAGGACAGCTGGGCACGCTCAGCAGCACCTGGTCTGCAGCAGAGTCCCTCTTGTTCAGAGACGTCCCTCCCCAGCAGTGAGCCAGCCCACTCGTCTGTGCTCACACTCACTCACACTCACTCACCCTCACTCACTCACGCTTACTTTTTGCTGGGAAATGGTGCAGATGATGGAATAAACAAAAAGTTATTTTTGGATTCATTTAAATCTCATTGTGCTGGTAAAGATTTAGGATTTCCATGGTGGGCCTTAGTGAATCAATGCTAAATATCTCAGTGTCACTGAGCAGGAAGAGCCATAGTAAAGTAAAAGTCTTGTTTTTATTTCAGCTCAAAGCTGGAAATGTAAAGAAATGTTGGAATGTGCAATGACAGGGAAACTGCAGAACCTGCTGCTACACAGTTGCCCCCAGTGTAGCCCAGGAGGGGTTGGGTGCATTTCTGGCTGCGGTTTCAGCGGACTCCTCCTTAAGGATAAAGCTCCAGCTCAGCGGTATGCCGGGATCATCCTTGGGGCAGAAGGAGCCTCCACAGGATGTGAGAGAGGATTCAAAGCCTGGGAGTCCCACCTCCACCCGATCTGTGCCTCCCTGCGCAGTGTGGCTGTGAGGATCCCTGTGCCCTTGGCCAGGAGACCTGATGACCCACAGCACTGCCAGACAACTGGGGCAGAGGTGCTGTTGGAAACCAAGCCAGAGTGGGTGCACATTTGCAGTCCCCACGCGCTACACATTCAACCTGTCCCTGGGAAAGACACCTCAAACCTCTGAAGACAGCGCTGGTGATGCTCTGATTTCACCTCCCTTCATCTTTGCTACAACGTGGTCTGCCCTCACCAGGATGCTCTGGCTGGCATCGCTCATCAGGACTCCGGTCTGCTCCACCGCTTCAACTGACCTCAACTACGTGTCAGGCAGTCTGTGAGCACTGAGGAGAGGAGGGGGCATGAGTGTGGGGGCTCACACTCACGGGCAAGGGGGCCGGGGAGGGGGACGGGAGGGCTGGGGGCGCACCGTCAGGTGACCGGGGGGCCGGGACGGAGGGGGGCGCACGCGCGGGGGCCCGCCGGGCGCCCCCGGCGCGGGGGGCGCGGGGGGCGCGGCGGCGGCGGGGCGGGGGGGGGCCCCACACCCACCGGCAAGCGGGGGTGGGGAGGGGAAGGGAGTGATGGGGGCTCACACTCACGTG
>CAUYPK010055205.1:0-15822 GCA_963574355.1 Loris lydekkerianus
TTAATCATCAGAGAAATGCAAATCAAAACTACTTTGAGATATCATTTAACTCCAGTGAGACTAGCCTATATCACAAAATCTCAAGACCAGAGATGTTGGCGTGGATGTGGAGAAAAGGGAACATTTCTGCACTGCTGGTGGGAATGCAAATTAACACATTCCTTTTGGAAAGATATATGGAGAACACTTAGAGATCTAAAAATAGATCTGCCATTCAATCCTGTAATTCCTCTGATGGGCATATACCCAGAAGACCAAAACTCACATCTTAACAAAGATATTTGTACCAGAAGTTTTATTGCAGCCCTATTCATAATTGCTAAGCCATGGAGAAAGCCCAAGTGCCCATCAATCCACGAATGGATTAATAAATTGTGGTATATGTACACCATGGAATATTATGCAGCCTTAAAGAAAGATGGAGACTTTACGTCTTTCGTGTTTACATGGATGGAGCTGGAACATATTCTTCTTAGTAAAGTATCTCAAGAATGGAAGAAAAAGTACCCAATGTACTCGGCCCTACTATGAAACTAATATTTAGGGCTTTCACATGAAAGCTATAACCCAGTTACAACCTAAGAATCGGGGAAAGGGGGAAAGGGAGAGGAGGGAGGGGAGAGGGGGGTGGAGGGAGGAGTACTGGTGGAATTACACCTGCGGGGCATCTTACAAGGGTATATGTGAAACTTAGTAAATGTGGAATGTAAATGTCTTGGCACGGTAACTGGGAAAATGCCAGGAAGGCTATGTTAACTGTTGTGATGAAAATGTGTCAAATGGTCTGTGAACCTAGTGTATGATGCCCCATGATCATATCAATGTACGCAGCTATGATTTAATAAAAAAAAAAAAACAAGAAGAAGAAGAAGAAGCAACCCCCGCTAAGAGTGTGTTGTTTGTACCTCCTGACCATACAAACACTCAGCCACAGGACACTGCCATGCACTTGGACACAGGTGCAGTGTTTGGTGGCCAAGACCTTTGGTGGTAGAGTTGGTAGTGATACTTAACCAACTGTGTGACATTGGACAAGTTGGTTGACCTCTCATGCCCTTAGTTTCACCATCTACAAAAGAAATGAGTTAACATTTGTAAGATTTTAAGAACAATACCTGGGACATGGTAAGGATTGTTCTGAGACTGACTTTTTCTCACTTTCTCTATATTTTGTAGAACTTTTCACACCAAGACATATTGAGCTCTCTAATAATTTTTAATGGCTTCGTAGAATTACTTTTGGTGGCTACATCTTAATTTAATCATTTTCCAGTTGATGGACATTTAAGATGGTTTCATCTCTGTAACTATTGCATACAATTTGTAAATATTATGAATACATCCTTCTGGGAATAATTCTGTAGAACAATACCCTAAATAGAGTTACCCGGTCACAGGTGCTTTTAAAATTTTGATAGATATTATGAAAATTGCTTCCCCAAAAAGTTGTGCCAATTTACTTTGAACATGGGTACATTAAAGTGAACATTTCCCCCCACACGATAGCCTATGTTGGAAATTATTTTATTTTTATATTTTCCATTCTGATGTTAGGGAAAGAAAAAAACACTTGCCACACTATGTGGTAAATCCATGTATAAATGAACACAATGAGCCAGCGTGTGAATGAGGACTGTGTGCTCCCTCCCTCCCCACGCTGACCCGTGTGTCCCCATCAGCCCTGAGCTCACTGCCCTCCTGTCTGCCCGCAGCCTGATGGAGTGTGCGGGGGAGCACGTGACCATTGCCAAGTCTGTGGAGAACTTCGTGAACCTGGTCAAAGGCCTCCTGGAGAAGCTGCTGGATTACCGAGGCGTGATGACCGATGAGAGCAAAGACAACCGCATGAGCTGCACCGTGAACCTGCTGGTGTGTGGGACCGACAGGGACCTCCCTGCTGGAGACTCTGGGGGATGGGCTTAGCTTTGGGTCTCACAGTCGCTCTAGAGAGGGAGGCAGTGCTGAGGGCTTTGGAAATCCGACAAATGTTGGATTGAATCCCTGCTCTACCATCTGCTAATTTGGTATCTTGAGGCCAGTTGCCTCGCCTTTCTGTGCCTCGGTGTCCTTATATATGAAATGGGCTGATGAGTCTTCCCCTTAGCACTTAACCCATCACATAGAAGGAAAATGGCAGTAAAGCTGCTTCAGAGTTTCAGCTTCAGAGTCACATATCTCCTGGGTTTCCATCCTACCTTTATAATTAATAGGCTGGACATATCAAGGAAATGGCTCTGAATTAGTTTGTTTATCTATTACATAGAATAATAGCTCATATTTCATAAGACTGGGTAGTTCTGGCCCGTGGCTAAATGCTCAGTAGTTAGTCTCCTTCTTCTTATAGAATGGAGTAACATAAATCACTAGGGTTACCATCACTATGGACTAGGTTAGCCAGAGCAGCTAATCCCAAACCCAAGCTCTCCACTTCTGCGTTATAGGAGCTCCCCTGCCGGCTCCCAGATGCCTCTCTTGTGCTCTGTGATTTGCTCAGGAGACAGGTGGCAGCAGCCACAGTGCTTCATACCCTTACCTCAGTCCACCTTAAAATGGTTTAAAAGATTCAGATTGACCAAAGACCAGGTGGCATTCACCACGTCAATCCCCCTGCCATTACAAAGGCTCCAGAAATACAAACCCTGTCCGTGTGGTTGTATTGTGTGGCCTGTCCTTACCCAAAGTGGATGCCTTTTAACAGCTCAGGTATTGCTGTTGATCTTCTGGAATGGTAAAGGGAAGTAAAGTCCTGATTACAGAGAGAGGGAATTCATTGCTAATTACTCCACCAGGCCCAATCAAAAAGTGTGAAGAGGGGTTTTCCAGTTTAGCTGCCTTTCTCTATGAAGAGACAAGAGTTGGCTGAAAAAACTGACCTTTAATAGCCAGACCAGGATCAGGGAGGAAGCTTGGGACGGCCAATCCTCTAAGAAGTCAGACCCTACTAGTTTTCTGTGTGTGACTCGGGGAGGAGGGTAGGATGGCATAGGGAGGGAGGGAGGGTGCGGTTAGGAGAGGTGATGTCGAATGTCATCCGCCACCCCTTGACCACTTGCCCTGGAACAAACATGTCACCTCCCCTCTGGGCCTCAAGTGCACATGGGTACAGGGGATTAAACTAGGATTTGCTCCTGGTGTGTCTCATGGATCAGGTCAACAGCTCCTGGTTCAGAATCTGTAAGGACTTGTTTAAAAAATGCCACAGGGGCAGTAGTTCATGGTAGCATCCAAGCATTTGGGGAGGCTGAGGTGGGAGGATTGCTTTGAGGTCAAAAGTTTGACACTAGCCTGGGCAACATAGCAAGACTTTATCTTTACAAAAAATGAATATTAAAAAAAAAATTAGCTGAGCATGGTGGCACATGTCTATAGTCTCAGCTACTCAGGTGGCTGAGGAAGGAAGCTCACTTTAGCCCAGGAGTTTGAGGCTGCATTGGGCTATGATGACCCCATTGCACTCCAGCCTAAGTAACAGAGCAAAACCCTGTCTCAAAAAAATAAAAATGAAAAGTAAATTAAATTAAAATGCCACAGGAACAGGATCTCTAGTGGCAAAACCCAGGATAATTATTAGTCTAATGGACCCTGAGCTGGAATAGGGACCTGGCTTCCTAGTACTGCCAAGTTTAGATGTTTTGGGTATGGAATTTTGTCATTACTCCTGATAGTTCTGCACTACTGGCATTATGATCTATTACTATTACTGGGATGCTATTACTTGTTTTCTAACTCAGATTCTTAAATTGACAAGGCCTGAGCTTCTAAACATAAAATTGGGCTGCCTTTCAAAGTGGACTTTGTTAAACTAAACTGCCCCAATCTTGGCAACCTACCTCTTAATGCTGTAAGTAACTAAACTGCACGTCCCGATACATGATGGCTAAGACACTCTGTCCCTTTGTAGTCTAAGGGTCAAGGATGCAACTTCCAAAGCAAAATCACCCAATTAAGCTGTTTGATGCATCCAGGAGCATGAATTTCTTGCTCCCATCTCAGTGTGTCCTGATAGTAAACATAATATCAATCTTCTTCTTGTCTTCATTGCTATATCCTTGACCTATGTGGCTCTGCAAAGAAAAACACTCATCACTGTTTTTCCTCCCCTACCTAGAATTTCTACAAAGATAACAACAGGGAGGAGATGTACATAAGGTAAGATTTTCATTTTCTAAAATCCAGATCTGCTGTCTTGCTCCCCCGCTCAGTATCAATCAATGGCTCCCTGCTACCTTCAAGATACCATTTAAACTTTTCTCCTTGACATTCAGACCCTCTGTGTTTTGATTCTTGTCAATTTCCTCAGACTCAGCTTCTCCCATTTCCTACAATCAGCCCCATAAAACAACACGGAATTCTCTGACCTGCCATGCTGTCTTGCTCTAGCCACAGATTGTATTTTCCTTGAGAATAAATACCTGTGGGTTGAGCCAATAGATTGTATATGCATCTGTTGCAGATCTGCCATTTGAAGCCCTAGCTCAAGCATGTACCAAGACCAATGGCTAGCACAGGTTTTTTTGTTTGTTTGTTTGTTTTTCTTTTAATTCCAGATCAGTATGAGGGTACAAATGTTTAGGTTACATTGTTTTCGTTTCTAAGGTAAAGTTCAAGTTGTTGTTGAGCCCTTCACCCAGAGGGAGTGCTGAAAACCCTCACATATGTGCACAGTAGATAAACAACCACCACTCAGCCTCCCACCTCCCCTTTCCCCTCTTCTCTCCTACCCTTCACTAAAATATACTTGTGTTTCTCTTTAGAGGGGTGTGTAATTGTTTATATATTGGTTCGTATTACTTGTTTTTCCATTCTTGTGATCCTTTACTAAGAAGAATGTGTTTCAACCCCAGCCAGGCTTCTTACGTCTGAATAGTAATCCATGGTATACATAGACCACCGTTTATTAATTTGTTCGTGGGTTGATGGCCACTTGGGTGGCTTCCACATCTTAGCAAATGTGAATTGAGGTGCAATAAATGTTCCAGTGCAAATTTCCTTATGGTAAAATGATTTTTTTTCTTCTGGGCAGATACTTAGCAATGGGATTGCAAGATCAAATGGAAAGTCTACTTGTAGTACTTTGAGGATTCTCCATACTTCTTTCCATAGAGCTGGTATTGGTTTACAATCCCACCACGAGCACAAAAGTGTTCCCTTCTTTCTACGACCTTGCCAGCATCTTCAGTTTGGGGACTTTGTGAGGTGGGCTATTCTCACTGGAATTAGGTGATATCTTGAAGTGGTTTTGATTTGCATTTTTCTGATGATTAGAGACAATGGGCATTTTTTTTTTCATGTTCGTTGGCCATTTGTCTGTCATCTTCAGAAGAGTTTCTGTTCAAGTCTCTTGCCCATTTACAAAGGTGGTTGTTTGGTCTTATTGATTACATGAGTTCTCTGTAGATTCTAGTTATTGGTCCTTTGTCAGATTCATGGCATACAAACAGCCATTCCAAAGGCTATTTGCTTTAGTTGTAGTACCCCTAGCTGTGTAGAAGCTTTTTAGCTTGATCATGTCCTGTTTATTTACTTTTGGTATTGCTACAATTGCCAAGAGGGGCTTCTTCATAAAATGTTTTCCAGGCCAATTTTCCCATGCTTTCTCTAGAATTTTTTTTTTTTGTTGTTGTTATTCTTTCTTTTTTTTATTATTATTTTATTAAATCGTAACTCTGTACATTAATGCATTTATGGGGTTCAGGGTACTGCTTTGCTATACAATGTGAAATGCTTACATTGAACTAACTAACACCTCCATCACAATTATACTCATTTCTTAATAGTTTTGAAATGTACCATTGCATCATGCACATTAGGTGAGGTCCACCCCCCTCAAAACCATCCCTCCTTCCATATCTTCCCTCCCCTCCCTTCTCTCTCCTCTTCCCTTTTACTTTCTGGGCTATATTTATATTTTGCCATTCATATGAGTGTATAGGTGATTATATATTTAGTTCATAGTAGTATTGAGTACATTGGATACTCTTTTTTCCATTATTGAGATACTTTACTAAGAAGAATATGTTTCAGCTCCATCTGGGAAACATAAAAGATGTGAAGTCTCCATCTTTTTTATGAATGCATAATATTCCATGGTGTACGTATACCACAATTTGTTAATCTATTCATAGGTCAATGGGCACTTGGGCTGTTTCCATGTCTTGGCTATTATGAATTGGGCTGCAATAATACTCTGGTGCAAATGTCTTTGTTACAAAATCATTTTTGATCATCTGGGTACATACCTAGTAGAGGAATTGCAGGATTGAACAGTAAGTCTACTTTTAGTTCCCTGAGTGTTCTCCAAACTTCTTTCCAAAAAGGTCATGTTAGCTTGCATTTCCACCAGCAGTGTAGAAGCTTTCCCTTCTTTCCGCATCCACGCCAACATCTGTAGTTTTGGGATTTTGTAATGTGGGCTAATCTTACGGAGTTAGATGATATCTCAAAGTGGTTTTTATTTGCATTTCTCTGATGATTAAGAATGATAAATACTTTTTCATGTGTTTGTAAGCCATGTGCCTGTCTTCTTCAGAGAAGTTTCTGTTCAAGTCTCTTGCCTACATATAAATGGGATTATTTGTTCTTTTCTTATTGATTAATTCGAGTTCTCTGTAGATTCTAGTTATCAGATCTTTGTCGGAAGCATAACCTGCAAAAATCTTCTCCCATTCTGAAGGTTGTCTGTTTGCTTTACTTACTGTGCTCTTGGCTGTGAAAAAGCTTTTTAGTTTAATCAGCTCCCAGTAATGGATTTTTGGTGTTACGTCAATTGCCCAGGGTGTCCTCCTCATAAAATATTCTCCCAGACCGATTTCTTCAAGTGTTTTCCTCACACTCTCTTCTAGTATTTTTATAGTTTCATGCCTTAAGTTTAAATCTTTTATCCAGTGAAAATCAATTTTTCTTAATGGTGAAAGGTGAGGGTCCAGTTTCAGTCTTCTACAGGTCGCCAGCCAGTTCCCCCAGCACCATTTGTTAAATAGGGAGTCTTTCCCCCACTGAATATTTTTGATAGGCTTATCAAAGATCAAATGATGATAAGTAGCTGGGTTCATCTCTTTTTTTTTTTTTTTTTTTTTTTTCAAAAGCTAATAGACTTTATTTTAGGTTCACAGGAAAATTGAGCCAAAATAAGAGAGTTTCATATTCTCACTTCTCCCCGTGACCTCACCCACTATCAACATCCTGCTCCAGAATGGTACCATTTGTTACAATTGATGAACCTACACTGATACATCATTACCCCCTCCCCTCCCCCCCCACCCAGATTGATAGTTTCCATCAGTCTTGGTTTTGTATACATCCTTTGGGCTTTGACAAATATATGACATGAATCTACCAATACAGTATCATAAGGAACAGTTTTATTGCCCTAAAAATTCTGTGTTCCTCATGCCTCTTCTTTATTCCTCAGCAACCATTGATCTTTTTACTGCCACTATAGTTTTGCCTTTTCCAGAATATCACATGGTTGTAATCATATGGTATGGCCCACTGCAGATAGACTTTTTAAATTTAGTAATATGTATATAAATTTCCTCCATGTCATCTCACAATTTGATAGCTAATTTCTTTTTGGTGGTGAATCATATTCCATTTTTTTGATGTGCTGCAATTTCTTTTTCTTTTTCTTTTTTTTTTTATTAAATCATATCTGTGTACATTAATGTGGTCATGGGGCACCATACACTAGGGTTCATCTCTTGGTTCTCTATTTTGTTCCATAAATCTACCACTCAGTTTTTGTGCTGTTTTGATCACTATAGATTTATAGTATAGCCTGAAGTCTGGTAACATGATATCTCCTGATTTGTTCTTATTTCTAAGTGATACATTTGCTATTTGAGGTTTTTTCTGATTCCATATAAAATGAAGTACTATTTTTTCAAGTTCTTTAAAGTATGACAATGGTGCTTTAATAGTGATTGCATTAAATCTGTGGATTGCTTTGGGTAATATGGACATTTTAACAATGTTGATTCTTCCCAGCCATGAGCATGGTATGATTTTCCATTTGTTAACATCTTCAGCTATTTCTTTTCTCAGAGTTTCATAGTTCTCTTTATAGAGATCTTTCAGTCCTTTGTTAGGTAAATTCCCAGACATTTCATCTCCTTTGGCACTATTGTAAAAGGAATAGAGTCCTTGGATGTTTTTTTATCTTGACTATTATTGGCATATATATAAGCTACTGACTCATAAGTATTGATTTTGTATCCTGAGACACTGCTGTATTCCTTCATCACTTCTAAGAGTTTTGAAGTTGAGTCCCTAGGATTTTCCAGGTATAGGATCATATCATCAGCGAAGAGTGAGAGTTTGATCTCCTCTGATCCTATTTGGATACGCTTTATCGCCTTCTCTTGCCTGATTGCGATAGCTAAGACTTCCATTATTATGTTGGATAGCAGTAGAGACAGTGGGAATCCGTGCCTTGTTCCTGATCTGAGTGGAAATATTTTCAATTTTACACCATTCAATATGATATTGGCTATGGATTTGCTGTAAAATGGCCTCTATCAGTTTAAGAAATGTCCCTTCTGTGCCTATTTTCTTAAGTGTTCTGATCATGAAAGTCTAGAATATTTGATTGTATAAGTTTTGATGATTTTCTTAATGGTTATTCCAATATTGGATGATTAAGCCATTTCACTTTTTTCCCTTTTTATAAATGCTGCTGTGAAAATTACATTTACATGGGCTATTATTAAGCACATAAATTATTTGCTATTATATAAAATCTGATGCCTCTGGGCCAGTGAAGCATGCTGGTGTACTTGGCATTACACTTGGTATTTCATGCAATGAGTAATTTTTTTTGATTGTCATAATCTCTTTTTTAATTTTTTCTCTGTTCCTTTGATGTCAGATTGTTCATTCCAAGTGTGCCTGGTTGGCTTAACTTTTACCTCCTCAATCCCAGTTTTTTATACTTCTAATAAGCTATAAAGTGGAAAAAAAGTTACTGAATATGAAAAAAAAGTAGATACAGAGTAAGTACCTTGTAGGAAAAAAATATACTCAGGTTTTATTAAACAGAATTATTTTCCCAGCTCAGAAAATTTTTAAAACTAAACTTCAGGTTTCTTGGCTGAAGATCTATTCTTGTCACTCTATTAAATTTAAACATAAATCTAAAAATATTAATAATGATTTTCAGATGAGGTGTGCCTTCGCTAACAAAAAAGTCCACTGAGATTTGAGTTATTTTCATGGCTGAGTGAAGTGGCATGAATTTGAGAGAGTTTAGGCAGAAGGAAAGCATTAGAGTTCATGCTTTAATAGAATGCAATGAACTGTTTGGTCAATCCCTTGCTCTCCCATCTTCAGTTGTTCAACTTTTCTGTATTTCATATGCGAGGTGAGTTGGGATGGTAATCTGAAACAGTTTAATTTGGAATAGATTACAAGCTGTGTGTAGGTGAAGTTTCCATAACAAAGAGATGCTCTGGCCTTGCTTTAGAAATTATTCCAAAGCTTTGATTTCTTTGGGATCCTACACACATTTGAAGAACAACTGAAGATATTCAGGCATCAATTACACATTGGAGTCTGGCTTTCTTGTTTCTTTTGTCCATGTGTCTAGTTTTATTTTCTTTTTGCCCAACATCTCTCTTTTCTTTTAATTTTTTTTATATTGTCTCTCAAGTCTTCTCATTCTTCTCCAACTAGAGGGAAATCTTGAGGAGTGGAACAAACGGGAGATAAGGATGCCTTCGCTCTGGCTGGGTCCCAGCTGGCCTGTGTTACCCATATGCCACACTGCAGTGGAGGCAGCAACAAGACTCCAGGTTCGCTGCAGCATGGGCCACAGGTCTGGGCATTTTCATCTGGGCAGCCAGTTTGCTCAGCTTTGTGAGCAAGAGTCCATGAAAATGGCAGTTGTTGGTTATTTGAGACATATGTATTTTTGCTTTGCTTCTGATCTGTGAGATGACAAAGGATGCTATGGTTTGTTCACATGGCTAAATTAAATAATCCTGACAAATGGAAAAAAAAAATAAAAACAAACAGACACCACTCATTCTCTGTAAGCATGATTGCAGACTGGTGAATTTTAATTTTCCTTGAACATTTTTATCTCCATCAATTCTCTCCCCCATGCCCTTCAAATAAGGAAAATGACATGAAGTTCCTAAAAGGAAAAATGGGATCATACTATGCTTTAAAAGTAAAGCCTCACTGTTGCTCTTCACAGTTAGATGTGTAAGGGATGTGAGGTAAGACAGCCTCAACATGTTCTAATCACAACTGGTGAGGTGAAGAGTTGCCTTTCATTGTTTACTCCTTGTTCATGAGCTTGTGACTAAGATCAAATAGTCCAAGAGTCAGCAGATGCCAAGGGTGATATTCTGAGAGGGCCCGCCTGCCAGGAAGGGACACTGGGCTTCTTTTTTCATTGACGTGGCTCATTTTGGTGTTTGTTAGCTGCTCTGCTGCTGTGTATTTCTTCCCGTGGAAAAAACAATCAACAAACCAACCTGGGCCCCTAGATTAATAAATAGGAAGATGCATTCATTGGTATCTCAGAGAAACTATTTGAAAAATGCCAAAGAAATAAATGAGCTTGGGCAAGTTGGAACCACTGTTAAAGAAAATTATGTGTTTGAGAGTAATGATTCTTAACTCTGGGTGCATGTTGGAATTGTCTAGGGGCTCCTTCCAGTGCTGTGGCCACATTCCAGTGGCATAAAATTAGAATCTCTGAAATTTGGGTGGTGGGGATGAGCAGGAAGAGAACCTGGGGCATGCATGTTTTGCTAATTACTCCCCAGATCATTCTAATGTAACCAGGGTTGAACTTCTCTGCTGTGTGAGACTCTTCACGGAAATGATGAACACATGATAACAGAGTGATGAGGGGCCTGAGACCTCCAGAATTTAGGCAGAGACAGTACTGGGCATACTAAAGTCTAAATCCTTGTTTGGCTAATTATTACCTAAATAGCTTTGGAAAATTGCCCAAAATCTGTTAGTTTCAATTTCCTCATCCATAAAATAATTGTCATAAAAATGCCTACTCCAATAGGTTTCAGGGAAATCTCTATTCTCACGCTCATTCTCATCTGCAAGCAAGTCTAAAGTGACATAGTATTAACAAGGAAGGAAGATTAAGATGCCCATGCCTGGGTTAGGAAGACATGCTTTCATTGCGACCCAGCATCCAAGCTCAATACTAACTCCCGCCGACCTCTCTGACCTCCAAAGCTGGCTTATAGTCGCCTCACCTGAGCACACCTGCTCTAGGAGAGTCGGTCTTTCTCAAAGCCTCCTGAATATCTGCTTGCTTCCCCTTTCCCACGTTGTCTCTGCACATGAATGGCTATATGGTTTGTGGACCAGGAATAGAACAAAATGGTGGGTTCAGGCTAAGCAAGTGAAATACCCAGAAGTTTTTCCCTCTGTTCCTTAGGGATTTGGGGGGGGGGAAAGAATGGTATAAAAGGACACATTTTCTCTGTAAAATGTAGTGTCTCAGCAGTGACACTGTTTTGTGAGGGGGTCTTGTGTAATTGTATTAGTTTTCTATTGCTACATAGAAAATTGCCACCAGCTTGGTGGCTTAATCCACATGCCTTCATAATCTCTCAGTTTCCATGGGGGAGCAGTCTGTGTGCTGCCCAGCTGGGCCCCCTGCTTAGGGTCTCACAAGGCTGAAAGGAAGGTGTTAGCTGGGACAGTTCTCACCTGGGCTTTGTAGTCCTATTCCAAGCACGGTCAGATTGTTGGCAGAATTCAGTTCCTTATGCTTGTAGGATGGAAGTCTGCATTTCTTGCTGGTTTGTTAGACAGGGGTCACTCTTCGCTCTAGAGACCACCTGCAGCTCCTGCCTCAAGGCCCCACCTCGGCAGGCCCAGCACGTCCACAGCTTCCAGGCAGGAGCATGTCTCTTCTTCAAAGCTCACCTGATTAGGTGAAGCCCACACAGGACAGTCTCCTTCATGCTTGACTCACAGTCAGCTGATTAGAGATCTTAACTACATCTGCCAAGTTCCATTTGTGATGTAAAATAACACGATCATCATCTCTTCCTGCACATGCTCAAAAGGAGGGGATTACAAAGAGCATGTACATCAAGGATTGGAAGGCATCTCATCATGGATACGATACTGCCTACCACAGTGTTCGGGGATGTTTAGCAGCACCTCTGGTCTCTCTGCACATTGGATGCCAGTAGCAACCCCCTCATCAAATTGTGATACCCCTCAATGTCCCCAGATAAGGCCAAATGTCCCCTGGGAGACAACATTGTCCTAGGTTGGAAACCATAGGTCTTTGGCATGAGGGATAAGTGAAGGATTCCAAAATCTCTAAAATGAGATTATCTCAAGGATCCTTCCTTCCTTCCTTCCTTCCTTCCTTCCTTCCTTCCTTCCTTCCTTCCTTCCTCTCTCCCTTCCTTCTTCCTTTCTTTCTTTTATTTCTTTCAAGAGACAGGGTCTTCCTCTTGGATCAGGCTGGTCTTGAACTCCTGACCTCAAGCAATCCACCTGCCTCAGCATCCCAAAGTGCTAGGATTACAGGTGTGAGCCACCACACTCATTTTGAGCATCCTTTAGATTCCATTTCCTTAACTATATTTTCTTCTTAACCCACCTGGGGATGGACTAGCAAATTAAATTCTATAGCTCAGATCAAGATGAAGATGGAATTTAGCTTTCCTAAACCATTCATGGCATGATTAGAACTCAGAATCTCTAGTTTTCTTCCACTAGAGATTTGGGGTAATTAGATTGCTGGGGCAGGGTGGTATACAAGTGCCACCAAGGCCAGATGCTGTGAGGAGGGTGTAGTACCTCCAGGAACTACATATCTAAGACTTCAAAGGATTACAAAGAACAGAGATCTCAGGAGAGCCAGGTATGTAGAAAGCACCAAAGGGTATGGGCCTTTGTTCCAGAGAAACAAAACTTTGGGTTACAGCCAGTAAATCCAGCTGTAAATGTCATCAGTAGAAGCATAGTCCAGTGGACAAGGGACATTGGCTCAGAGATCACAGGAGCAAGAAGACACTGTGGATTTGGGACCCTTTCACTACATTCCCAAGAAGTCACATGAGCATCACCTTCAGGAGGGGATGCTTAGACAGACTGAGCATGATAGTTAAAGAGGCTGAGAAATCCAGAAGATACTGTTTTAAATGAGCTTTCAGAAGGATTTGACTTTGGACAGACTAAACTAACAGGAGATTATTTCAAGTAGAAAAGACCCAAGTGTTAATTAATTGGTTATTCTGAGCTATGCACGAACACACGCATACACACACACATGTGCATGTGTGTATATTATTTACTAGCATATGGGGTTAGAAAGGAATATAGAACATTTAGTAAAGTAATAAAGATAGTGCATTTTTCTGAACATTTATGTGCACTGTGAGCAAACTGTGACTCTGTAACAGAGTGATAGTTATTGATAAAATAAATATTCTGTGTAATAAATAAATCATACTGAGATGTGACAAAATTGCTTATATTAATGAGGAATGCTTCCAGCTGAAAATAACCAAATCCACAACTAACAATGGGTTAAATTAGTGGTTCTTAACCTTTAGATTGCATCTGAATTATGTAAAAGGCTTGTTAAAGAAAGGATGGCTGGGCCTTACACCAACAGTCTGTCATTCAGCAAGTCTGGGGTGGTGCCCAAGGACTTGTGTTTCTAACCAGTTCATTTGTTGATGCTGATGTTGGTTTGGGGCTTCACTTTCAGAATCACTGACTTAAACTGCATGACATTCATTGACTAATGAACAGTAGACAGGTGGTTGTGAGAGTTGGAGTATCTGCTCAGGCTACGTTAAGGACCCAGGATGTTTCTGCCCTTTGACTCCACCATGCTTACAGTGACAGTGATTCCTTTCATCCATATTTCTCTTTTTAAAAAGGTTTAATTTGCAAGTGATAATTCTATGTATTTATGAGGTACAGTGTGATGTTTTGATACATCGTGTACTGATCAAATCAGTGTAATTAGCACATCTGTGACCCTCAAACATTTATTATATATCCATGGTGAGAATGTAAAAATTTCCCTCTTCTAGCTATTATGAAATAATGCCATATACTCCTAACGCGGCTCATCCCACTGTGCAGTAGAACACTGGAACTTCCTCCTTCCACCAAACTAACTTTGTACACAGTGTTCCTCCTCCCCCTCTTCCCTCCCCATCACCTGCACTTTCCTCAGTCTCTGGGAAGCACTGTTCTACTCTCTACTTCTAGGAAATCAACTTCTGGAGATGCCTCGTCTGAGTGAGATCGTACAGTATTCGTCTTTCTGTGGATGGCTTATTTTCCTTAACATACTTAACATCGTATCTTCTAGGTTCACCCATGTTGTCACAGATGACAAGATTTTATTCTTTTTTATGAATGAATGGTATTCCATTGTGTATATATGCCACATTTTCTTTATCCATTGGTCGATTGTAGGATACTTTGGCTGATTCCTTATCTTGGCTATTATAAATAAGTGCCATGGCGCACATGGGAGTGGATACATCTCTGATATACTGATCAGAGTATTTCTTTCCTGTGGATGTATACCTAGTGGTGGGGTTGCTGGATCCTATGGCAGTTCAATTTTTAATTTTTTAAAAAACCTTCACACTGTTTTCCATATAGTGATGCTAATTTGCATTCCCACTGACAGGGTATCGTGGTTTTCTTTTTTTTTTTTTTTTTTTATACTTCCTCCTGAACACTTACATTTTGTCTTTTGATAATAGTTACATTAACTGGGGTAAGATGATATCTCACTGTTGTTTTGATTTGCATTTCCCAATGATTAGTGATGTTGGAGCACTTTTTCATGTACCCATTGGGCATTTGTATGTCTTTTTTTTTTTTTTTTTTTTTTTTTGAGAAATGTCTGTTCAAGTTCCTAGCCAAATTTTATTTTTTATATATATTTTTAAATTTATTTATAATTGAATCATAGCTGTGTACATTAATAAAATCATGGGGCACCATACACTGGTTTTATATACCATTTGACATATCTTCATTACACTGGTTAACATAGCCTTCCTGGCATTTTCTTAGTTATTGTGTTAAGACATTTATATTCTACATTTAGTAAGTTTCACATGTACCCTTGTAAGATGCACTGTAGGTATGATCCCACCAGTCACCCTTCCTCCGTCTATCCTCCCCTCCCCTTCCTCTCCCCCTTCCCCATATTCTTATGTTATAACTGGGTTATGGCTTTTCATATGAAAACCATAAATTAGTTTCATAGTAGGGCTGAGTACATTGGATACTTTTTCTTCCATTCTTGAGATACTTTACTAAGAAGAATATGTTCCAGCTCCATCCATGTAAACATGAAAGAGGTAAAGTCTCCCTCTTTCTTTTTTTTTTTTTTTAATTAAATCATAGCTGTGTACATTGATATGATCATGGGGCATCATACACTAGCTTCATAAACTGTTTGACACATTTTCATCACACTGGTTGACATAGCCTTCCTTGAGTTTTTTTAAGTTATTGTGGTAAGACATTTACATTCTACATTTACTAAGTTTCACATATATCCTTGTAAGATGCACCGCAGGTGTGATCCCATCTTTACCCCTCTTTCTACCCACCTCCCCCCTCCCTCCCCTCCCTTTCCCCCTTCCCCTTATTCTTAGGTTGTAACTGGGTTATAAATTTCATGTGAAAGCCCTAAATTGGTTTCATAGTAGGGGTGAGTACATTGGGTACTTTTTCTTCCATTCTTGAGATACTTTACTAAGAAGAATATTTTTCAGCTCCATCCATGTAAACATAAAAGAGGTAAAGTCTCCATCTTTCTTTAAGGCTGCATAATATTCCATG
>CAUYPK010055207.1:0-18164 GCA_963574355.1 Loris lydekkerianus
CTCTACTAGGCATATACCCAGAAGACCAAAAATCACATCACAACAAAGATATTTGTACCAGAATGTTTATTGCAGCCCAATTCATAATTGCTAAGTCATGGAAAAAGCCCAAGTGCCCATCGATCCACGAATGGATTAATAAATTGCAGTATATGTACACTATGGAATATTATGCAGCCTTAAAGAAAGATGGAGACTTTACCTCACATGGATGGAGCTGGAACATATTCTTCTTAGTAAAGTATCTCAAGTATGGAAGAAAAAGTATCCAATGTACTCAGCCTTACTATAAAACTAATTTATGTCTTTCATATGAAAGCTATAACTCAGTTATAACCTAAAAATATGGGGAAGGGGGAGAGTAAAGGGAGGGAGGGGGGAGGATGATGGGTGGAGGGAAGAATATGGGGGGGATTACACTTATGGTGCATCTTACAAGGGTACATGTGAAACGTACTAAATGTAGAATATCAATGTCTTAACACAATAACTAAGAAAATGCCAGGAAGGCTATGCTAACCAATGTGATCAAAATATGTCAAATGGTATATAAAACCAGTATATGGTGCCCCATCATCACATTAATGTACACAGTTATGATTTAATAAAAAAATGACATTTCATATCAATAACAATTGAAAATTGGAATTAGAATATAATATCACTTATAAATACATCAAAAATATAAAATTCCTAGCAATAAATATGGCCAAATAAGTATAAAATATGTGCATTGAAAACCATATGTGCTGAGAAAAAGTAAAAACCTGAATAATGGAGAGATATATTATGTCTTAGAATGGAATATTCAATATTCTTTTTTTTTTTTTTTTTTTTTTTTTTTGCAGTTTTCAGCCAGGGATGGGTTTGAACCTGCCAACTCTGGCATATGGGGCCGGTGCCCTATTCCTTTGAGCCACCGACACCGCCCCAGAATATTCAATATTCTTAAAGCTTTTAATTAGCGCCAAATGAATCAGTGGGTTCAATGTACATGCATAAGCCAAATAAATATAAGAAAGAAAATAAAAAAGCCAAACAAATAAACCAACTAAATTTAATAGAGTCTAGAAATATATATATATATATATATATATATATATATATATATATATATATATATATATAAAATTAACTAATATTTTCAAAGGTGAAAAGGAACAATTGGAACATTTGGACATCAATGTGCAAAAAAGAGACACAGAGATAGAAAACTCAAATCTGTACCTCTTACTTTATACCAAAATTATCACAAACGTAAATGTAAAATTTTAAACTACAAAAATACTAGAAAAAAACATAGGAGAAAAAAATTGTGACCTTAGGTTAGTCCAGGAATTTTTAAGATTCAACACAAATAGCACAGTTCAAAATAGAAAAACATAATAAATTAGACTTCATCAAAATGTAGAATTCCTGCTCTTCAAAAGACACTGTTAAGATACTAAAAGGATAAACCACAGACCAGGAGGAAATATCTGCAAATCCTGGAGCTGTTAAAGAACATGTCACCAAACCCTATGAAGAATTCTAATATAATAAAAAGAAAACAATTTTAAAACTTTAAGTGAGCCAAATATTTGAATGTTTTAGCAAAAAAAGATCCACATATGGCCAAAAAAAAAAAAAAAAAAAAAAATGCATATACATTAGTCCTTAGTCATTATTAGCTCAACTTCAGTAATCACTAGGGGAAAGTGAATTAAAACCACAAGAAGATTTTATTACATACCTATTAGAAACTCTAAAATCAATAACTGACAACTGTCGTCAAGTATGTGGAATAATTAGAACTCTGTTTATAGCAATGTAAAATGGTACAAACACTTTGTAAGTTTATAGTTTCACAAAACATTAAACGTATACTCTCTATTCCACTTTGAGGTATTTGCTCAAAAAGAAATTAAAGCATATGTTCATACAAAGACTTGCATATTAATGTTAATAGTAGCTTTATTTGAAGTAGTGAAAAATTGGAAACAACACAAATGTCCCTTAACAAGGTAAAGAAATGCTGTATGTTCATATGATGGAATACTACCCAAAAATAAAAATGGAAAAAAATAAAACTACTAATACACACAACAACATAGATGAATCTCAAAATAACGATAGTGAGATTGAGAAACCAGACAAAAAATAGTGCATACCATTTGGTTTTGTTTATATTAACAGGAAAACAAACTAATTTACAGAAACAGAAAGCAGATCAGTACTTGCCCAGAGATGGCGGGTTGGATAACCAGAGGGAGGAATTATAAAAAGGCACAAGGTAACCTTTGGGTTTGATGGATACGCTCATTATCTTGGCAAAATAGTTTCTGGACAGTTTCATGGGTATATATACACATGTGCAACTTATCACATTGTACATTTTATGGAGGTGCAGTTTATTGTAAATCAAGTGCACTTCAATAAAGCTGCTAAAAAGTTCAACAATGTAATACTACTCATGATCATGCTGTAAATATAAATAAAATAAGGGATTTAGGTGAGAATATAACTCCATGTGCTGGTACAAGTTAATATGCGCCCATGGTGATTTAACACAAACACCTAATAGGTAAAACATGGCTAGAAAAGACAATAATGAATATCTGAAATTCAGACTGATCAAACCAAGCACTTTGTTACCTCCTACTACGTAGTGTATTATTCCATCTCTGGAAATGGGTTTTTGACTTATGGGCAGAAAACACACCTACAGACACCTTTAAAAATTCCTAAATATTTCTGGCAAAGGATATAAACCTTCACAAAAGCCTGGTGGTGGCCCTGGGCCAGAAACAGGCACAGTCTGACTTTGGTCCCTCCAGCCCAGCCAAAAGTATGAGGAAGACATTTTTTTTTTTTTTTTTTTTTTTTTTAACTTACATTACTATTCTGGACAAATATAAGCTGGGAAATTTTTCCATTTTTGGAAGAAAAGATTTGCAAACTAGATGCTTTCTTGGTTCCTGAACTCAATTACTCAAAGATTGCTATTGCAAAACCACATCCTCATCAAGGGTAAGTAAAGGAATCCTTGTCAGTGGTCTCCAGCATTCTCCTTCCTCTGGGCCCCCATGGACCAGAAAAATCATCCTGCAGCTATGAGTATAGTGCAGTATATTCATAGTATCTCATAGTATCATGAAGTCATCAATGGTTTTGGATCATTTTCAAAGAAGGTGTGATATTTTCCCTGGAAAAACAATAATAATGCTTACTGTTCCCAAATTAACTTAGTGAAGAAAAATATGTAAGAGACCCAACACAAAGAAACACTTTCAAAACTGTGCACTCTGAAAGAAAAGGGAGATACAAGCCACACTATTTATTTATAAGACTTTTTACATTAACACAGAATAAATGATACATATGCTCAGAGAAAATCAGAATAGGCTTTTGGTAATTTTTTTTTCTTGGTTAATTTTGCACAACAAATACAATTACTACCATGGGTGAATGCTACTAGAAAAACCTCTCATAGCTTTGATTGAAAGTGCTGACTTGCAAAGGATGAATTGGTTCTAGGTATATGTGTGTAATCTTTATAATAGAGAAATATTTGACAAATATTTGTGTTCTTTTAGCAAAAGAGACAGTTGTTTTAGCAAATGACTCTTTTAGAAGACAAAATATACGTAGACAAGCCATCTCTGGCTTAGCATTGTGAAATTTAAAAATTCAAGTCTTCCTTTCCTTAGGAAAATTAGGAAATAAAATAATAAAACTGTCTCTCTTTGATCAAGAAAAATGTAAAAAAAAAAAAGAATGAGTTTCCCTTTTAAGGAGAAAACCAGCTTGTTCATTCAGGTCCCGTGTTATAAATTGCTTTTCTTTGCAGATAAGAAAAGCTAAGAATTTAGAATATTCATGATCCAGGAAACTAAACAAAAATCTTCCCATAAAGTAATCAGGTTGAGACAAATATGTAAAACTAAAATATGATTCTACTCAATCATAAGTGACAAATTCCCTAAGTTGTGTTTTCCTGTCATTCAATATAAGGAGATAAGTATTTTCTTGTCAATTATACTAATTAAGACTGTTACATCTACAATGAAATCTTTATCTTCCAGTCTTAAGAGAATTACTAGGAATCACAAAAAACGTTTTCATAGGAAAAACAGAGCCTCAGTTCAGGAAGGTCTCTCTCTGTCTCTCTCTCTCTCTCTCTCTTTCTCTCTCTCTCTCCTTCATTTGCATTGCAAAGCCATCACCAGTGCATTTTTCTGTCTGCCTCTACTCCAAAATGGTAGAATAAACTAGAGAAGTTTCTAGTTTAGAAAATGGCTATAGAATCAATAATCTTCCTGTTGCCAGAATTAAAAATCATTAAAACCATTCCTGACAATATCAAAGCCTAAATATGAATATAATAGAAAACTTCACTTAGTGTTTGAAAGTAGACCCAGTAGAGCATCCCCTGGGTATACTGAGTCATGCAAGAATTAGCTCTTAAATGCCAACACAGTACTCACTTGCCTTTATTGTTAGAGAACAGAAGTGTTGGGGCTAATATAATTTCCTGATCTTGATTCATTACAGAAGAAAATATGAATCTGATCATTGCCACCCCTGAAGTGCATGTTTTTTTAATGAGTTCATGCGTGAAGAAATGGGCAAGATACATAATTCTGTTTTCCAAGGAGAAAGACGCTCACATAAGTCTTTGTAATGAAACATATGTGATACAAGCAGCTTTTTCATGGCACTGATAATGTCAAAGATGATGATTGCTATGACTGCAGGTGGCTTGCTCAACCGGCATATCTCAGTTACAGAGTCAGTTATCTTAAACAGTCTGAACCTAGCATGTCAGGGCTGAGATAGCTTACGTTTATGGAGAATGATACACCCAGGAATTTCTAAGAGGACAAAGTGTGATGCAAGTCACTCACCTGGAGTCTGAGTCTCCCTAAAAAAATTTGCTATTCTTCTACCCTTACCCCTGAAAAAAAGCATTCCAGGGATGGAGGTGGGAAAGTAGCATATCGTTATAAATTACATCTAAACACTGCAGTGCAATGTGACAAAATACATTTCAATGCTGAGTAAAACCAATAGGTGGGTTAAAAACCTGTTGACCACACCCTTCCACGTTGAAACTCTGAATCTTCCAGTATTTGAAAGTGACGCAAAGTCTGACAATGAAGTTTATGAAAAAAGTGCTACGCACCTCATTGCTGAATATTGCTATAGTCACCTTCGACATACTGCCTTTGGGAAGCTAGGCACTAATGACAGCAGCTAGTCCACCCTTCAAAGCAATTGTGGAACTCTTTCTGAAATGGCTTTTAGAGCTGTTGTAGCACAGGGCCTGACAATGAAGTTGACGAACTCATCCTAGAAAAAGTACTTTGAAGGGTGGACAAGGTGCTGGCATCAGGGCATAGCCTCTCCAGGGGAGTACTTTGAAGGTGAGTATAGTGATATTCAGCGATGAGGCTGGTAGCACTTTTTCTAGGATGAGATTGTGAACTTAATTGTAGACCCAGTATACTTACTGAAAAGACACAGAATTTCAAGATTTACTCATTCAATGGATGTCCCGAGCATTCACCATTTTCTATAGCCTTTTCAATGTATTTGTGACACAACAGTGAACAAAACCAATAAAAAAATAATAATAAAGCTCTGCACAGATAGACTTTATATTCTTGCGTATAAAGAGGACAGGAGGTCTGAGGAGAGACAAACAATAATCACAGTAAAGTCATGAGGAAATAGTAAGTTAGAAGATGATAATTTATACAGTTTTAAAAAAAAGTCATTAGCCGGGCATTGTGGTGGGCACCTGTAGTCCCAGCTACTTGGGAGGCTGAGGCAAGAGAATGCCCAAGACTTGGAGGTTGCTGTGAGCTGTGATGCTATGGCACTCTGCTGAGGGCAACATAGTGAGACTGTCTCAAAAAAAAAAAAAAAAAAAAAAAAGGCAAGCAAGGTACCAGGGGTCAGGAATGCCTACCAAAGGGAGGAGGTGGGGAGGATGGGTGCAGGTTGCAATTTCAAATACGGTGGTCTAAGCAGGGCACATTAAGAAGGTGACTTCTGAGTAAGGGTAAAAAGCAGGGAACCCACGTAAATATGCAGGTTACTGGAAGGACACAGAGGAAGCAGCCAGTGCAGAGATGGGGAGGAGGGTGTCTGGGTGCTGCACAGGCCAGGTAGATGGCCTGGAGCAGGTCTAGGAGGGCACTGAGGCTGGACCATGTAGGCCTCCATATGGACACTAGTTTGTACTGAGAATGAAACAATGTCAAGGAAGGGTTTTTCATAAATAGCATGGGCTTAAGTATTGCACGAATCACTTTGGCTGTAGTATTGAAAACTATGTAGGAAAAGCAGAGTTTAAGAAGCAGTTAGGAAGTTATTAGTATAATCCAGGTCTGAGATGTTGATGGCTTACCCCACGGTGATATCAGAGGAGGTGGTGAAAAGTGTTGAGCTCTGGATACATTCTGAAGAGCCTACAGCACTTTCTGACAGATTGGATGTCATGTGTGATGGAAAGAGAGGAACTTACGTGGCTCCAAGACTTCTTTCCTGGAGTACCTGCAAGCCCAGATTTGCCATCAGCTGAGATGTGGGAGGTTGCAGAAGGAGCAGGTAGAAAGACTCAGTTTCAGTTTGGACCTGGTGACTTTATTGGCCCAAGTGGAGACGCCGAGTAGACTGCTGAATAAGTGAGTCTGCAGATCTGGACAGAGGCCTCTGCTAGAAATGGACACTTGAGAGCTGTCAGGACACAGATGTCAGTTAATACCAAGAAACTGAATAAAGAGGTGAGTGTCAACAGCAGAGAGAGAATTGAGCACTGAGCCCAGAGGCATCCTAGGAGAAAGAGGCCAGGAGAGGATGAAGAACCTGTATAGGAGGTTGGAAAGAGTAATCATGAAGGTAGAAGAAAAAGTCAAGTTAAATGACCAGAAGCCAAGTAGGAAGTAAACACATGAGAAAGGATGGGGTGGCCATTACAATGAAACCATGCCCAACCCCTACTTCTTTGGACAGGACACTAACAGTAACCATAACCCACCCTGGCCCTTGTTTCAACAAACAGGGCTCTGACTTCCTGTCCCTAACCAGTAGCAGGGGCCATGTCTGCATGGACAAATCATGTGGTTCAAGTATTCCATCCACAGAACTTCAAGGATCAACCTAGCCTGGAGGCACATTCCTTTGGATACTAAATGCAAGGTATTGGAACACCTTTTATGCAGTAAAATACAATGCTGGTCACCTGTTTGGAGAGAAAAATCCCACAGCTGTCACTTCCCCAATCCCAGTCTCTACCTCCTCCCTTTCCCACTGACGATGTCTAAGCCCCAGCATGTCCCACATCAAACCTGAAAGAGGGGGCACTTGACCGGCAGAGATCTCACAGACCACCAGGGCTTGTACAAAAGGTTTTTATTGGCAAGGGAGGGATGCTGCAGAGCAGCATCAAGGAGTGGAGAAAAGAAGAGAGAGAGGGGGGAGAAAAGAGAGAGAGGAAAAAGAGAGGGGAAGAGGGGGAGAGAGAGAAGAGAGACAGAGAGAGACAGAGAGACAGACAGAAGAGAGAGGAGAGATGAGGGGAAAGAGAGAGCACATGTGTGCAAGAGAGAGAGCTATATAGGTTTGGTTAGGGGAAGTCTTAGAATGGTAACGGGATGGTAGAATAGACAATAAGGAGTTACTGCTCTGGCCACAAGAGCCATTAGGGGCAGGCCATAAGTTTGAAATTTTCAGCGGGTAGCTGTAACTTTAAGAGTGAGACAGCTAACCTTGGTCTATAGAAAGTAGGAAGGGGCTGTCTCTGGGGCAATTACCTAACAAAACCCACTCAAGGTTGACACCACATGCATAGGGACTATCTCATCTCTTATTGATCTCACTGTTCCCAGGACAGCAAACTCTCAATGAGTGTTTTGTCAAATCGAACAGAACGATGGGTATCATTTTTCTCTCTACTGCTATGGCAGAGGGAAGAAAAGTTTTACAACAGGAATATGCACACCTTATATGATCTTGAATGGAGAAAATAAATGTAGCACTTGTACCCTGGCCTGTGATCAGTGAAGTTTTTAATATGGAAACAAGCAATTTAGAAGAAGCAGAGATGCCCCAAAGCAGCATCCCACTTCTGTGTGAGCTCATTCAGCACCACTGACTCCTTGACAACAGAGTGTCAGTTTTACCTGTACACCCAATGGAAAGCAGGCGGATCTCCCGGATGGAGATTTATCACACATCCTGACCTCAGCTTCCACTGAGACCCCACCTAGAAGCCACGATGGAGCCACATTCCTTAAGGCTTGGAAGCTTGATGCATTCTCAATCTGAAAACCCACTTTCATTTTCATGGAGACAGCACAAAGACACCAGGAGGGCAGAATGACTAAAAGTTGCTTTCAAACTGTCAGCCTCAATAAACTAAGAGAAGCATTTCTGATCTCTTATTCAGGGGCAGTTTGTTGTAAATGTAATTCGCACGGAGCAGAAAGAATTGCCTTTGTTCCACACCTAGCAAAAGTCAATGAAGAAAATTAGCATTACAAAAATTCTCTGTCAGAAGGTGGCTGGATTCCTATTTAGTAAAAGGTATATAATTCCTGAGTTCCAGCAATGGCAAAAAGGAGACAAGGCCACATTGTAAAGAAAAATATCACTTGGGTTTCTCACAACTAATAGGATCATATAAAAATGAAATGGAGAATAAAAACATTGTGATATTGATGGATTGTGATAAGAATTGAGTTTTTTAAAAATAAGGGCTTTAAGTCATCCAGTTCTCTAAATAACATTGAAAACCAGGAAGTCAAATGTGTTCAAGCTTATCTGCACCAAATCTGGAAAATGTTGGCAAGATTACTAACTGCAATTTCACAATGACATGATGGGGCCCCAGAAGCAATTCTGTAGACAGCTGGTCTCCCTGCAGAGATAACAGACTCAGAAATAATCCAGGTTCCTTCGAAGGGTCAACTCAGAGGTCATAGCAAAGATCAAGTTTGTAATTACTGTAATTTCACCTTCTGCTGCAGAGAACATCAAGTCAGATGAGGCATTACCCAGAGAGGAGCAATTTTCTCTATAAAATTATTGCCATTAACGTAGTTTACTGGTAATGTAACTAAGACTTTCTTCTTTCCGAAGTTTTAATCTTGTTCTACCATATGAAGTAGTAAATCACAAAATTTAAAAGAATCTAAGCTATTGCCATATTGTCAGCTTTACAACTTTACAACCCTATAAATACCAACTGAAAGACCTATTCACAGCAACATATCTCTTCTTCTTTTCCTGCAAGAACATTTAGGAGAGTGTGTTGGTAAATGCACTTTTTGGGTAACTCTTGCTGTTGGCTTGAGAGAGAGTTTTTTACACTCTTGTCAACTAATGCTGTGCAGAAGCAGGGCAAAGGATCTAGACCTTGTATGTCCTCATGGTTATGCTGGGAGGCTGTAGTATAACTTTTGCTGATATAGGAATTGGTTCTCCAGAAAGAAGATACTTGCTCTGCCCCAGAAGCCAACATGGCAGGCTTTGTACTTGGAAAACTCAAAAAAGTAAACTTCTGCTCAATTAGTTCAACTGACTTAAAATACAGGTGGTGAAACTGTATACCCAGACAGGATGAATGACTTTCTTGAGATAAGACAGCCAATTAGTGGCAGAGTCCATGTTAAGTCTTACATTCTGACCATTGTGAAACACTGCCTACTTTAACACATTGGATGTGAGTAGTCATTCTGCCAGCCGGCCATCTGCAGTGTGTAATATTAGAGAACAGAGCCATGTGGGGACACACATAGAAGTAGGCTCACTATTTCCTGTTTTCACTGCCTAATTGCCACTATTACTATAAGTATAGTGAGAATGGGTTTCTTAGAATAATCTTTATCCAGGGCCACATAATAGACATACTATGGGGATCTGTGTAATTACTGCTTCCCCCAGTTTAATCAGTGAGGTCCAGTAATCTCTGAGCCTTTTCATATCAATACTGGTGTCTTTGCCACAGGCAGAGATGCAATAATTACCACATGCAATCAGAAGCAAACCATAAAATGCAATTTTCAAATATGGCTGGAAAGTTTGCTACATTCTTATGAACCAAATTTAACTACAGAACTAAAAACACTCTGGTATCTGTTGACCTACTTATGATTTGACATTTAGAAGACAAGTAAAAAGAGTAGGATGCCCTGAACTCAGGAGTCAAGACTGGCACCCATCTTTGATCCTCAATGTGGGGAACTGGATTTTCAATTGTCATTTGGATACATAATTGGTTAGGCAAAGACAGGCTTTATTAAAATGGGCTTTCATTTCTTTGTATGTGCCAGATATTATTCATAACTGACAGGGTCTCAGTTCCCAGTTCAGTTGAAAAAGTGTTTCTATCTCATGGTAAATCATAACCCTGATAACAGGTCTTCACCTTTCTTCTGCAAATTACAACTCAAAAATGGTATGGCTGGATATTAATAAGCAAATATATACACATGTCTGTAAATGCAGGTACACATCCATTCAGTTGAAAACAAATAGTAACAGCCAATCTCGGTACCAGCTTCTGCACTGACCATTGATTTTTCTTCTTGAGGGAAGTCAGATCTCAGAAGCTGGATTCAGATGGCAAGTCAGTCTAAGCAAAAGAAACGTGATTCCTTATTCCTCAGCATCTGACATTTGAAGAAAGTCATGTCCAGTGAAAGTTTCTTTTCTGAGCAGCTGAGAAGTACTGATCAGTCAGTCCGTGTGGGCACACAATTCCAGAGTTCTGGTTGCTCCAATGTGAGAGGCAAGAGCAAGAAAGGAGCCAATAGGACCTCCCACCCCCCTCTGTGATGTAAATAAGGGCCTTAGACTGAGGATCTTCCTGAATAGCCTGAATGAACCACTGTAAGTGACTCTCCTAATTGTCTCTCTGCTAAACACTGGAGGGCCTCACTTTTCTCCTTTACTGTAGGGGGTAAAAGGGGAAAAAAACCTTCCCCGTTAAAGCCACACAAGAGAATTCTTTTAAAATAAACAGCTAAACTTAACCGCAGGCTTTTCTTTCCAGATGTATTTTAAATGTATATAATATTAGATGGCTGCTAGAAAAATGACAAGTGTCTGTTTTCATTAAGCTCCCCAAGTACATGGATCTAATTGACAGCCTTTCAGAAACCTGCAGAAACTTCCAGCTTCAGGTTTCCATGGCAACGTGTCCCCGCTGCTACTGCTGTACCGCTCATCGTCATCTCACAGGGGCCTGCATTAGAGATACTCCACTCAGTTATCCAGGAGTTTCACCATCCCTAGGGGTAACCAATCCAATTTTCCAAGCAGGTAAAATTTCCTGCTTTGAAAGCAAAGCTTCCACGTTAGATATCCAAGAACTCCGTGTTCAATTTACATGTACTTTTTTTTTTCCTTCTTCCTGTCTGTCTCTGCAGCATACTTGTTGTACGTTTTAAAGCTATAAGTCGGAAACTGTCCTGGTTTTCTCTCTTTCATCCCTTTCCAAAGGAGTAACATTGTACCAAAACCCGTCCTTTTCTTCTGGGAGGTAATGCTTGCCATGCTTAATCTTCTAAATTGTCAACAAACTTCAGGCTCCCCGGTCCCCAGGTAAGGTGGGGAGAGCTTGCAAGCAGAAATGCCATGGTAGCACTTGGTGCACGGGCCGGTGGGGGCTGAGTTCCAGCCCACTTGCCACTCACATGCCAGTCTGGGGAACTGTGACACCCGGAACAGTGCCCTTTACTACCACACAGGGGAAATGTGCAGACCTGACAATATGTGACATGCTTAGAGTACATTATTTCATTTAGTCCTCAGAGTCTTATGACAGAGTTCTTATTAATCCTAAATTATATTGAGCAAAACCAAGGTTAAGTACCGCGCTCAGGGCCATGCAGTTTATAAATGCCAAAGCAGGGATTTCATGCGCTGACTCCCATGCCCGAGCTCTCCTGGCTGCACCAGGAAGAATAGAAAAATAATGCAGACTGTGAGTGCCCTGACCTTCTCAAAGGGGAAGGCCCGCTGGACTCAGAAACGGTGGGCTCTGCTCTTCCAGCCATCCAATTAGAGGCATTTTTCTCACAGAAAAAAATCCTATAGGGCTCATAGGCATTTAAAATCAATTATCCCTAAAATGTGTATGTCGCCACCTGCTGGGCTGTGGCACACACAGGCTCTTCAGATTTTCCCCGGAAGAAATGACAGCCACCCGGGTGGTTCTCTGTACATAATGCTCCGTGTTCAAACAAGATGGCTTGGATCCTCTAATTGATTCTTATCAGTTAATTGAATCCGTCACTGCTCATTTACCTGGGCACCTCCGATGGGGTCTGCAAATAGCCCTTCACAGTCCAGGTCTTCCAGAAATCAGATAGAGGGCTGAGGGCTTCCTTCCCACTGTAACCCACCCACAGTGGGAAAAGAATATTCATTCGGGTCTCACAGTCCTGTGGGAGGGAATTAAAAAAAAAAAAAAAAAAACTTGTTAAGTACAGGACAAGTGCAAATTTAGGACTTACTCATTTTATTTATCTGAAGTGAAATACCATGTCTCAAGGGGTTCATATTCAATTTTTATTAATGAAGGAGGATTTTTAAACATTAGAGAAGTATTAAGTGTGAACTCAGTGGCAGAGTGAATTGGGGAGATTCACTGATAACTGACTAGTCCCTTCAAACGAGGGTACCTCTGCTATGACCAAGCCATAGGCTGATCCCTCAGCGACAGCTCAGCCCCTCCTTGTAGTTCCCTCATAACAGACAGAGATGAGGTTAAAGGGAAAAGGCACCAGATGCAGAGGTCAGGGCCCGACGCTTTGAAATATGACAGCTCACATACAGCAGAGGAAAAGTTTTTCTAAAAAAAAAAGGAAGAAACAAGCCAGAAAATTATTTCTTCCTCCTTTCTGGGAACATGGGCTTTCTCTGGGCATTCTTCCAAGAATCCTATCTCCCCCCACCTTCCTGTTACCAGAGACTAAATCTGCTGGTGAAGAACACACTTCATGACATGCTCTCTCTGGGTGGAAACCCTGCCACCCGACTGCAGCCAAGAAGGAGGAAGCATGGCCAGAGAAAGCACTTGCAGACTTAAAGCGGGAAGGCAAATAGAATTCACTCATTATTCACTTTTTTGACAAATATTTATTCAGTTTTTACTCTGTGCCAGGCACTGGGGAAAGAGCAATAAACAAAATATTCCCATGAAGCATACACATGGCTAGTGGAAGACAGAACAGAAAATATTTGTGTCAGGTGGTTGTGAGGATGAGTGGGAAATAAAACAGGGCAATGAGAAAAGGGTTTTCATTTTACAAAGGGAGGCCACAAAGGCCTGCTTGATAAGGTGGGCATTTGACCAGAGCCCTGGAGTGAAGAAGCCAGCCATTGAGATATGCCAAGGGGAAAGCAGGAGTGCAGAACACAGCCCATGTTATGGCCCTCCGTGCTACCATGGCGTCATCCGAGCCAAGCAAGGAGGCCCAGGGCTGGAGGAAAGTGACCAAGTGGTACAGCTGGGATCCCTAGCAGGTCGACTCTAAGACTGAGATTAATAAGGAATACTGTCAAATCAACACACATAAAAGGAAAGGGGGAAGAAACAGGACTGAACGAAATAAGTTGGACCATGATATAGTTTCAGTAGAGGACTGAGCCAACCCCTCAGAGCATCTCAAGCTGGGAACCCCACCCTTTGGTGGTGTTCTGCATTGCAGCACAGATGCCAGTCTCTGTGCCCATTCATTCATCCACCAGTCATTGATTCACACTGCCCAAGGAAGGGGGCACTGCTGGCCATAGGAAAAGCAGCTGTATCCACCTCTGGGCTATTTTCCCAGGATCCTGACAGCTGCAGGAAATAATTTTTTCAGTCCTGGAGGGGAATTTTGGCCATACATCACAGCATCTACTACACCAAGGGGGAAAGTATTGCAGGATAAGAACAGAAATATAACAGGGACCAGATTATTTCAAAACCATGGACAGAATTTGGGCTTATCACAGGTCATCCCTGAAGAGTTTAAGGAGATATATATTTCAAAAGATTATTCTAGCTGTTAGTTTGAAAATAGACCATGGGGGTGAACGGCAGGGGTGGAAGGTGAAGACTAATACCACCAATGGTAGAGAGCTTAAAGAAAATAAAAATTGCAAAAGGGAAAAAAATAAATTTTCAATAAGGGCAGCTAAGTCACCACAGAATGCCTGGTGTCATCAGGAAGCCCCTGCTAGCAGCATACAAAGATAGAGAAAGCTGGGAGCAGAGCTAGACAATGAGGACACAGGAATAGGACTCTGCCATTCACATCTGGAAAAACACAAAAACAAAGAGATTGCTTGATGCAGATAAATCAGAGTTTCAAACGAACTTCTTAGTATGTTTGGGGCAAGAAACATCAAGAGGATTAGAGTCTTAGAGGGCAGATCTGGGTGGTGGTGGTCAGGAAAAGTGAAATATATCAGAGAGCTAATAAAAGACGATGGAGCATCCCGACAATTTAGGTAGTGGCTCTCATCTTGGGATGTATTGCAACCACCTGGGGAGTTAAGAAGGAACATGGAGGCTCAGGTACATTAACATATTAATATAACAGGCCCCAGGTCTTTGTACATGTACCCAGGAGAGTGCTTTAAGATGTGACAGTACACTGTGGCCACTTTTCCTGGGAAAGACCAACCAAAGGGCACCATTCTCCTTCCATTCCCATTCATAACCAGTGTTTGTTAACATCCAGATATTATGTGCAGTGTTTCTGCCGTGTATCTAAAGGTGGATTCATAAATTATTTAAAGAATCCCGAGCCTCCAAACTGGTGATCTTCTTAGTCATGGGAGCAGATGAGAGAATTGCTAAGGCTTTGAAGCTGAGTCTCTTTTTGCATAACCCAAGGAAATATGGTATAGTCAGGGAGGGGAAGAAGCAGAATGTGTTCCAAGCCTTTCTAACACCTTCTTGGGAAAAAGTTACAATAAAAAAAAATATGTGGATCACAGATGTCCTTCAGTCATGAAACTATTTAGGGGGCATGAAGTGAAAGTTTCTCCATCAATCATTATGTCTAAGCAGAGGGGCTTACAGCTGAACATACATGCACTTTCACCCCATGTTATAACCACAATAACTTCAGAGCACAGTGCACAAGAGAGGAGCAAGGGCCCACTCTCCCATCCATTTCCAGCATAACATTCCTACCAGGTGGTGCTGTGAGTCTCAGCATTCATAAAATAATTCCCCTGACAAGTTTTCATCAATTGGAATGTAACATTTTTTGTTAACTGAAAAGGCATGGGAGTACAATAGTCAGGGTTCTCCAGAGAAATAGAACTGATAAGATATACATCCAGTTGGCCCAATGTATCCATGAGTTCCATGGATTCCACATGGACAGTTCAATGTCTAGTGGATGTTTCCACTAGACGTTGAAAATATTCAGAAAAAAAGAACAATAAAAAATAATAAAAATAAAAGACACTATAGTATAACAATTATTTATTCATTTAAATTTTATTAGGTATTATAAATGCTATAGAAATGATTTAAAGTATATAAGAGGATATGCACAACTTATATGCAGATACTACACCATTTTATATGGGGGACTTGAGTATCACCAATTTTAGTATTTGAGGGGGGCCTTGGAACCAATCCCCCATAGATATCAAAAGCCAACTATGTGCATGTCCTATGTGTGTGGGAAATGTATGAAGTTAGACAATTAAGTTTGAGAGTTTATCCTAGAATAAGTGATATCTACCTCATTGCTGAATATCTGTGTACAGTAATCTTTGAGGTATTCCCCTTGGGAAGCTGTACACTGAGACCAGCACCTGGTCCACCCTTCAAAGCAATTTTAGAACTCTTCTCCTGAAGTTTGAACAATTAATTTCACAAATTGACCCTAGAAAAAGTGCTTTGAAGGGTAGACTAGGCACTGGCATCCATGCGTAGCTTCCCAAGGGAGTACCTCAAAGGTGGCCATAGTGATATTCAGCAATGAGGTAGGTAGCACTTTTTCTAGAATGAGATTGCAAACTTAATTTCCAATCTCATATGTATGTGCATATACTTAATATATAAAGAGATTTGGTGTAAGGAATTGGCTCACATGATTATGGAGACTGAGAAAGTCCCACAGTCTGCCATCTGCAAGCTAGAGACCCAAGAGACCGGTAGTCTGATGGTGCAGATTCCAGTCTGGAGATTAGGGCCTGAGAAATAGGCACATTGAGAGTGAGAGATAAATGTCCTAGTTCAAGCATTTTTCTGCCTTTTCATTCTATCCAGGGCTTCAGGAGATAGAAAGAGCCTCACCCACACTAGAGGAGCCATCTGCTTTACTCAGTCCTACCAATTCAAATGTTAATCTCTTCCAGAAACACCCTCAAAGATACTCTGAGAAATAATGTAATGGCTATCTGGGCATCCCATGGCCTGGTCAAGTTGACAGATTAAAATCAACCATCATGATCAAATGTACTCAGCCCTACTATGAAACTAACTTATACCTTTATATGAAAGCTATAACCCAATTGTAACCTAAGAATATGGGGAAAGGGGAAAGGGAGGGGAGGGGAGGAGGGAGGATGGGCAGAGGCAAGGTAATTGGTAAGACCACACCTACAGTGCATCTTACAAGAGTACCTGTGAAACTTACTAAATGTAGAATATAAATGTCTTGACACAATAACTTGTGAAACTTACTAAATGTAGAATATAAATGTCTTGACACAATAACTAATAAATAAGAAAATGCTATGAAGTCTACATCAACAAGTTTGATGAAAATATTTCAAATTGTATATAAAACCGGTGTATGGAAAAGATGGCAGCTGAGTAGCAGCTTCCCTGTAACAGGGCATGGTGAATCTGGGGAGATAAGACTACAGGCATCTCTGGTTGATGGGATCTGCCTATAATCATCCCTTTGAGGATACAGGGAGTCAGCAAGGGACTTCTAGATCCCAAGAGGAGAACAAAAACAGTGGAAAACTGGCAAGCGGTTGCATGTGTTCGATCAACCTAATCCCACCAGCAACTGTAAGCACAAGCAGCAGTGAGACAGCAAACCAGAAAGGCCTTACCTGTGAACTGTTTTGGTGTTTTTGGACTTGGCAGTCAGATGAAATGCCTTGGGGAGAGCTTGAGTAGGAGTGCAGAGAACTTTGGGTATTGTCTGAGGTCCCAGACTGAGCCACTGAGCTGGGTGCTGGAAGCCATTGTGAGAAAATTGCCCCAGCAAGCTCCGCCCTCAGGGTTCCAGAGCCAGGATCAGACAGGACCTAGTAACCTAGTGACAGAGCAGCCTAAAGGTGGGGACTGAGCTGCCTTACAACCTTAATCCTTAGGGGCAGAGTAAGCCGGTTTTGGCACACTGGAGCCTCGGGCTGTTGCCCTGGGTAGAGTGCCATGACATCACAGCTAATAGCAACCTCACACTCCTGGGCTTGGTGCTGCTGGACCTCCATAAGAACTGTGCCGTGAACCCCAACCCACACCTGCACCCACCTGGCCTCCGCATGCCCTGACCAGGAACTGTGGAAGCCGCACAACACTGCGTCCTCCCTCCTGTTTCCTCCCAGCCTCCACAATAGCCCACTCATCTGGCCAGGAACTCTGATAGCCATGTGCCCTCAAGAGCACTCCCTCCCTCTGCACAGAGCCCTTCTCCTGGCCAGAGACTTCTGTGCCAAAGTCACTGGGCGCCAGGCACTCCCAGAACCGGATGCACCACCTCCCCCTCTGTTGCTGGATATAGGTGTGTCACACGCCAGAGCTGCTTCCACAACCGGAACTCCCTAGCTGGAGCAGCCAAGGAGGAACTACACAGGGTCACTCCCTACAAAGATCCAGCAACAATAGAGTGATCCCGCTGGAGTCTAATCTTAAAGAGACACCTCCCCAACTGTGAGGATGGCCAGAGGCAATGGTGAAAAACAATCATGAGGTGAAATGAACACAAAAACTCTGACAATATGAATAATCAGAGTAGATCAACTCCCGCAAGGATCAATGGGGCAGACACAGCACAAGATCCCATGCACAAACAAATAGCTGAGATGTCAGAAATCGAATTCAGAATCTGGATAGCAAATAAGATCAAATTAGAACTCCAAGCAGTAACCCAAAATATAACTCAAGAATTCAACAAATTCAAAGACCAAATGACCAAAGATTT
>CAUYPK010055210.1:0-10136 GCA_963574355.1 Loris lydekkerianus
AACAAAATGGAAACAGTCTTGTCCACGCTGCTCTTGTAGCAGAAAATGATGCCACAGGAAGTGCAGAAGCAAATGCATTTAGTCTTCTTCAACATGTTCTTGGTGCTGGACCACATGTCAAGAGGGGCAGCAGTGCCACCAGCCTTCTATACCAGGCTGTTGCCAAGAGAGTTCACCAGCCATTTGATGTTTCTGCTTTTAATGCCAGTTATTCAGATTCTGGACTTTTCGGGATTTACACCATCTCCCAGGGTGCAGCTGCTGGAGATGTTATCAAGGCTGCCTATAACCAGATAAAAACAATTGCTCAGGAAGCCTTTTCAATGCAGATGTCCAAGCTGCCGGAAACAAGCTGAAAGCTGGATACCTAATGTCAGTGGAGTCTTCTGAGGGTTTCCTGGATGAAATTGGATCCCAGGTGCTAGTTGCTGGTTCTTACGTGCCACCATCCACAGTCCTTCAGGAGATTGATTCAGTGGCTTATGATGATGTCATAAATGCTGCAAAGAAGTTTGTTTCTGGCCGGAAGTCAATGACAGCAAGTGGAAATTTGGGACATACACCTTTTGTTGATGAGTTGTAATACTGAAGCACATATTATAGGAGAGAGCTGAAAGCCTACTATATTTACCTTTTTTTTTCAATAAGGTAAAATACTTTAAAGTATAAATTATTTCCAGCTGGCCTAAAGTCAATAAAGCATTCTGCTTAAAAAAAATAAAAATAGGGTGGTGCCTGTGGCTCAGTGAGTAGGGCGCTGGCCCCATATACTGAGGGTAGCGGGTTCAAACCCAGCCCCAGCCGAACTGCAACAAAAAAATAGCCAGGCATTGTGGCGGGCGCCTGTAGTCTGCTTGGGAGGCTGAAGCAGGAGAATTGTGGAAGCCCAAGAGCTGGAGGTTTCTGTGAGTCCTATGACATCATGGCACTCCACCGAGGGCGGTAAAGTGAGACTCTGTCTCTACCAAAATAAATAAATAAATAAATAAATAAATAATAAAAATTAAAAAATAAAAGAAATTGTATTTTCCTGAAGCAAGGCTTAGCACATGGGGTGTATTTGATAACTACTTGCTAATGAAAGTTCAAATAAATTAGTGGGTCAATGAATGGATGAATGGATTATTAAATTGCATACTTTGAATATTGAGAATAAAGTACCTAACAGCAAGACACCACTTGCTTTTAAAAGGTAGATCACCTTTGACAAATTGATACTTTCCATCTTCCTGATGGCCAGAACTGCCTTTCTCATCATGATCCCTTTTGAATTGCTGCTGACTAATTCAGGTCTAGTTGTGCTACAAATTGTATAAATTATCACAATTCATGTATAAGTTATGGAAAAATTTAGTTCAAAATTAGAAATGAGCAAAGAAAATATGGAATATAAATGGAGTTTTAAAAATTAACTACCCTTATAATGATTAAGTTCCTCTGGGTGCCGCTGCATAAAGGATCAGGAACAGACTACACTTGGATCCCAACTTTACCACTTAAATCAGGTAAGCTTAGACAAATGACTTCACCTGTGAGAGATGGTTTCTATGTCTTTAAAAAGAAGATAATTGTGGCTTCCTCTTGGACTCTGTGAAAGCGTCCTATTATATACAATTTACAAATGCCATAGGCAACAGTTAATCACACAGTAAGCATTTTATTCATTCATTCAACAAATATTTGGGGACACTCAGTATATCCAAGCACTGTGAACACCAGTGAACATATATAGACACAATTTCTGATCTCGTGGGGCTGACAGTCCAACAGAGAATATACACTTCCATAAAACAATCACAAAATAGGTCAGGTATGGTGGTTCACACCAGTAATCCTAATTCTTTGGGAGGTTGAAGCCAGTGGATGGCCTGAGCTCAGGAGTTTGAGACCATCCTGAGCAAGAGTGAGACCCTATCTCTATTAAGAATAGAAAAGAAAAGAAAAAAAAAACTAGCCAAGTGTTGTGGCAGATACCTGTAGTCCCAGCTATTTGGAAGGCTGAGACAAGAGGATCTCTTGAGCCCAAGAGTTTGAGGTTGCTGTGAGCTGTGATGCCATGGCACTCAACCCCAGGGTGACTGAGTGAGACTCTGTCTCAAAAAAAAAAAAAAAATCACAAAATAAGCATATAAATACATAAGGATAAGGACTTCAAAGGGAAGGAAAGTGGTTCTGGGAATGCAGCTCCCTGGGCTGAGAGGTCAGGGTGACTTTCCTGGGGGAGTGACAAACACACACATCTTTGCTCTCTCCTGTGAAGTCATGGGCTTAGGAAACCAAACTGCAGCCCCAAGAGCCAGTGATTGATATATCATAGTCATTTAATTGTTATTATATAAACAAATGAATAGACACAGAACATGCAGTGGTCTCCATCCTCACCCCACTTATCTCTCACCTCTCCCTGCCATCCAGTCTCCTTTCCTGCTCCTCTCTTAGCAGCCATCCTTTTCCGTCACTCTTATTTCTCTTTGTACTTTCTTCTAGCTGCTAATGGAGTTGGGGTATAGAGAAACATTCAGAGGTGGCCAATGTATCTAATATTTAATTCCAGAT
This sequence comes from Loris lydekkerianus, assembly GCA_963574355.1. Lineage (NCBI taxonomy): Eukaryota > Metazoa > Chordata > Mammalia > Primates > Lorisidae > Loris > Loris lydekkerianus. The sequence goes on from CAUYPK010055210.1 coordinate 2,557, forward strand.
TTCTCTGTCTGTCTCCAGCTGACACATTTAATACCAAGGTGTTTGAAAACAATAAGAATGAGACCCAGGGTATTGAATGAACACAAGGTGAGATAATTCTGGAACTCCTTTTCCTCCCAGGCCTCCACTCCTCTGAACATAGAATGGACACACCTCTGAGAAAGATCCTGAAGTCCATGAGACAATCCTCATTCAGAGCTATAGATTCAGGGAAAACACAGGGTCCCTAATGACAAGTTCCACTCCATAGTTTTTTTAAAAGTGATAACTTTGGCCAGGAGCAGTGGCTCATGCCTGTAATCCTAGCACTTGGGAGGCCAAGGTGGGTGGATTGCCTGAGTTCACAGGTTCAAGACCAGCCTGAGCCAGAGCAAGACCTCATCTGTAAAAATAGCCAGATGTTTTGGCAAGTGCCTGTAGTCCCAGCTACTCTGGAGGCAGAGGCAAGAGAATCACTTGAGCCCTAGAGTTTGAGATTGCTGTGAGCTATGATGCCATGGCATTCTACCGAGGGCAACAAAGTGAGACTCTGTCTCAAAAGAAAAAAAAACATAACTTGTAATCTACTTCAGAATTTGCCTCAGTGTGTGCATTCTAGCTAGGTGACAGAGCAAGACCTTATCTCACAAAACAAACAAACAAAACAAAAACTTAGAAAGTGATTCAAAATAGAAACTAAATAATGTTATGTCTATTTAGAAGGGAAGGAAGGTAGGAATGAGAGGTATCAAAAATTGAAATCCTCAATTAATAAAGTAATAAAAGGATTGAGTTCGATATCAAAGAAAAAAAAAAAAGACTTTTCCTGAGTGTGAACATGCCCCTAACTTACTTTCTCCTTCCCCATGATCTCAGTGTGAACATGTCCCTAAGTTACTTTCTCCTTCCCGGTGACTAAGTTTTTCTAAGATATGTAAAATAAATTACTTTCAACCATCTCAGTGTTTGAGGACCAGAGATTGATAGAAGATGGTACTATTTCCATATGCACTTTTCTTTTATGAGCTGCCATCCCCAGGAGAAATGGTGGTGACAATTCAATTCTCATGATGGTGACATTTTGTGCTGAAAAAAAAAAGTGTACTCTTCTTTTGGGCAGGAACGAATATCTGTGCCTATCCAAAATTGGATGTTGTGACACACCACCTCTGGGGGTTAGGTCTTGAGACATAGTATCAATGTATCAGCATAAAAGAATGCGCAGAAGAATTGTATGCTTATATCTGCATCTTCTGTGAAAGAATTCACAGAAACTAGTAATAATGGTGGTCCTCCTGTCAAACTGGAGAAATGGGAGACAGTGGTCGTGCAGACCCTTTCTCTTCATTGTTTCCTGCCATCTGAATTCTTTCACCAGGAACATGTATTGCCTATTCAAAAGCATACACACAGAGGTCTAAAAAGAAAAAGAAAAATGTCATCCTCAGACTGCCCCAAATTCTCTCACAACCAGCTGGCTCAGAAAAAGTCCCTAGTAGCTGAAAGTCCAGACAGTAAAAAGTGAGGGCGGGGGTGGGGGTTGGGGGAGCTCCCACAGTGATGCAGAACGGTGTTGGCCGTCCCTGCTGAATCCGGCTCCCGGAGCTGCAGGGCTCGCGTCTGCCTTTCCGTCCTTCACCACACCAGGTCAGCTCTGTGAGTGAAGACCCCGTGGCACACAGTAGGTGCTCAGCAGATCTGTGCGTGCCCTGCCCTGCCCTTTTCCCTGCAAGAGAGTAAAACCCTTGAAGAGGTAGGCGAGCGGACATTCCAGCAGGATTGGTGTATGCCAATTAAATCTTCCGTGTTCGTCCCCTGTGGTTCTCGTGAGTTGCAGGGAGAGAGATTTGCAAGGGCGAGGCGTCCGGAGGAAAGGTCCTTTCGGTTCCCCCTTGGCCCGCGCAGGCGGCCCTGCTCCGCGTCCCTCCCTTTTAGGCAGCTTTTTCCAGAGCTGTGCTGACAAGTCTGGGGATTGTGTGAGGAATGCGGATGCTCTCGGTGTAGTCAGTGGCTTCAGACTCCCTGCCCAGAAGCCTGTGACCCGCCGTGTGAGTTACATTAGAGCGGCCCGTGGGCGAACCAGCCCCGGAGCCCCGAGAACATCAGCCCGGGAGCACTCGGTCTCTGAGCCTACACTTTATCCTCATTCCCGCTCAGGAAGAAGGCGGGAAGCTGAGGACAGAGGCGGGAACCAGCTGGGAAAACTGGTCAGGCCCTGCTGGCGCGAGCCCAGCACAGAATTTCGCAGTCTCTCCTGCCCCCAGCTGGCTGGAAGGCGAATTTGCACGTAGCGATCATCCAGGGTCGCCAGGGGCGGCTTGTCCCTCTAGGCTCCGCTGCAACCAGCCCTCAGCCATTGTAGGGGCTGAGAGAGAGGCAGTGAAGGGTGCGGATTCCGGAGAGGAAGCATTAACAGGAAGGACTGAAGTTTCCACAGATAGAGAGGTCATATGAGGGACGGGGGTGTCTGAGCATCTTTAGTGAACATACCAGCTCCGATTACGATTCACGGATGGCCAGGTGGAGACGCAGTCACACAAGCCCCTCGTAAGGCTGGCCTGGAGCCCAAGTCACACTGACATCTCAGGGATATTGTGTAGTGGAGTGGCATTTGTCCTTTATAAAGTTGCTGCCGAGAGTTATGCAGAAATGTTGTGGTATTCAGATCCTTCTTAATTAAGAGGTTTTAGATGTGAGTATTCCTAAAATGAGTCTCTTTAAAATTGTGGTACAAACACTTTGTAGTATTTATGAGGCCTACTGGGGTTCTTGATTTGAGGATCTTATTCAGCAAACATTTCTTGAGTACTTATGTGTCAGGCACAGCTGATGGTATGTGGGAGTCATCATCAGAGAATTCAGAAGACCAAAAAAAAAAAAAGCAGCTTTTATGGAGGTCACAGTCCAATAAAGGCTGACACATGGTAAATATAATAGATGTATAAATTGCACAGGCTGTTGAGGTGATAAGCTCTATGGAAAAAATGTAACAGGGAGGAGAATGGGGGGAGCAGTGAGTAATATTTTCAAATAGGGTAGTCAAGGTGAAACTCCTTGATAAGGTTACATTAGTAAGGACATGAAGGAGGTATGGGAGTTGGCCGTGCACATATCTTGGGGGAAATGTCTCAAAGCAAGAAAATACCTGGGGTCTTTCAGGAACAGAGAAAAGGGCAGACCCTAGAGAAGAGTCAGAGGGAGACTAGCAGGGGGATTGTTCCAGAAGGCCAGGGTGTGGGAGTCCCAATCACTTAAGAGCATTTGGACTTTAATAGGGTTTTTACTCAGAGTGAAAGGAAGAAGCTCTAGAAGATTCTGAGCAGAGTTAGACAACCTGAGTTACGTTTTGAAAAGATTACTTAGGCTTCTGTGTGTGGAGTCCTGGTGCAAAACTTTGATAGCAATCCCAGGAGGAAGAAACGATCTCGCAGACTTGGTAGCAGCAGGGGAGGCCATGAGAAGTGGCCAGATGTGGAAGCTACTGACTTTAAAGGGGGGAAAAAGAGAAAGAGATCATGAACAACTCCAAAATTGCTGTCCTCAGAATGGAAAAGATGGCATTACCTTCAACTGAGATGGAGAATGCTGACAGAAGAACAGCTTTAGGGGACAAGTGGACAGTACGTTGGAAGCATCTATTTGACATCCAAGTGAATATGTCAAATAAATACTTGGTGTACTAGTCCAAAGACTAGTACTATTCTACAGAGAGAGCTGGGCCAGGGGTATACATTTGGGAGTAGTTAGAGACTTGATAGCACTTAAAGCCTGACACTGGGTAAATCACCAAGGGAGTGTGTATAGATAGAGGAGAGGACTAATCATTGACCCATGGGGATCTCCAACATCAAGAAAGCAGGGAAAAGAGGAGGAGCTTACAGAGAAGCCTAAGAATAAAAACTTGTAAGGCAGAGATGGGTATCCCAGAGACCGACACACAGCCTCATCATGAGTTCTGCCTTGAAGACACCAGGACTCATCTCACAAAGATTTTCATTCCTATTTCTGTCACAAGAAGCCCCAACCCCAGGTCAGTCTCATCAAGCAAGAAGGAGGAAATGGGTGACTGTGACTAATTCTGCTAAGTGTGGAGAATCAACCCTGTTAAGGTGGTGAGGTCCTACCTCCAATGCAAGGAACACTCCGTAACCCTCATAACACCCACTGATGGACCTGAGGAGGCTGGACAGTCCACCGGGAAGATCTACAAACTTCTTGGCCTAGAAGAAAACAGTCTTAGCCAGGAGGTGACTAGAAAGACAGTCCATGTCTGAGTTACGTTTTCTGTCCCAGAGGAGGAAATGAAGTGATGAAGAGCAGGGCCATCTAAATCTCACCTCTCCTGATTTACTAGTCCCTCCCTCACATACCCCAGACCCTCAGTACTTCACATTCTCTCTATCTCTCCTCACTCCTAAGGACTCACCTGAGGAACTTACCTTGTCATATAATCTTCCTCTGAAGCATCCAGCTCCGGCCCCTCCCTCTTACCACCCTGACTCTGTGCATTCTCTTGGGGAGCTCCACAAGTTACACATAGACCCATCTCATTGTTTTAAACTGCCACATAGTACTAATGTAGTCCTTATATCAGGGAATGACAGATTTAATTCCCAGTTCTACACATATCACTAATTTTCCATGAGACCATCCTTCTGGTCCTCAGCTATGAAATGAAGGACTTGTAATAAAAAGAGCTCACGAATTCCTTTTAGCTCAGACTCTTAGAGTTTTCCAAAGCCTTGATTAAGGAGTGTGTGTATCTGCATGTGTGTGTGTACGGGAAAGTCTACAGAAAACATAAACCACATTTCTGAAATTTTTTACTATGTGAATCTGATTTTCTTAAAATATTATGCATAAGTCCAGAAGAAATAGTCTGATTACCTGAAACAAAATTTTTCTTCTCTATATATGTGAGTGTGTGTGTGTCTATTATTGTTGCTCTGCTGTTACTTTAAGATTATCAAGAAAAACGTTTAACAGGCCAGGCCAGGTGGCTCACACCTGTAATCTTAGTGCTCTGGGAGGCTGGAGAGGATCACGTGATCTCAGAACTTTGAGACCAACCTGAGCAAGAGTGAGATTCCATCTCTGCTAAAAATAGAAAAACTGGTTTGTCATTGTGGAGGGTGCCTGTAGTCCCAGATACTCAGGAGGATTGCTTGGACCTGGGAATCTGAGTTTGCTGTGATGCCATGGCATTCTAGCCTGAGCAACAGAGTGAGACTCTGCCTCAAAAAAAAAAAAATTATATTTCAGTCAACATGCAAATCCCTCTCTCTTTTCTCTTATTCAATTGTGCAAGAGAAAAAGGTCAGCACAGAAGACTATAGCATGATCTTACACATCTAAGACTGTCAGGTCTGGAGGTTAATACACTGGGGGCTGTCGGTGAGTTTGCAAACATTGATATATTAGTTCCCATCCTTAACTGTTTCTATATCACCTACCTCTGATCTAATAGGAAAATGAGAGCCCTGAAACTCATTAAATCTAAAGGGAAGCTTTGATGAGTGCTTTACAGACTAATATATTTTAACACTATTTAAAATTTGTATGGTGGGGCGGAGACAAGATGGCTGGCTGAAACCAGCTTTCCACAGAGGCTCCTGTCCAGAAGGAGAGTTAAAGGACAAAAATTTAGCAAGTAACCTGGTGGATTTGAGCTGCACCAAGAGAGAAGGCTGAAGAACGCACATCAACCCCGCTGAGGCAAGCTGCGACCACAAGGATACAAACAAAAGGTACAAAATCCATCACCAAGTGGACAGGAGTCCCCTCCCCCATGAGAACGGCTCGGAGTGCCCCACAAACAAATGGGCAGAGTTCAAAGGTCCTCCCACTACACTCCACGGGAGAGACCCTCTAAAAACTGGACCTGCCTCCCCTGCTACGGAGCCTTGGCGTTCTCCTGCCAGGCATAAAACTGTATAAAACTGTATGTATATGCCCTCTACCTGCAACTCTGAGCTCCTAGCACTCCCCTCCACTCTCACTCTAAGGTCTGGAGGCCTGTCCCCCAGGAGTTCAGATTCTTAGGTGATTTCTCAAGGGGTGTGGACAGTGCCTAAACTGCAGCTGGTTAGCGCTGACTCTGGGGCACGGGAGTGAGGAGAGGACAGTCGGCTGCGAGGGAACCACACCGAGCCGCAGCAGTTCCCTGAGGCACGTCTTTTAGCAGCAATACAGCCAGGCATGAAACCATATAAAACTGTATATATTCTCCACCTGCAACCCTGAGCTCCCAGCACTCCCCTCCATTCTCACTCTGAGGTCTGGAGGCCTGTCCCCCAGGAGTCCAGACTCTTGGGTGATTTCTCAAGGAGTGTAAACAGTGCCTAAGCTGCAGCTGATCAGCGCTGACTCTGGGGCACGGGAGCGAGGAGAGGACAGTCGGCTGAGAGGGAACCACACCAGAGCAGCAGTTCCCAGTGGCACAATCCAGCAGCCGTCTTTTAGCAGCAATATGGCTCACAACCGAATATTCTGAAGCTACACCCCCTGTCTCCCTGGGCAAGCAGAGGAGGCCGGCAACCACTGGTGAGTAAAGGAATTGCCTTACCGACTCACAGACCCGGGAACCTCCCAGGGCGGGGCTGACCCAGAGGACTGCTTTACTGAACCTAAGACACACCTGGCCCTTAGGGGATCGTCAGCCTATAGACAAAGAAAGGCAGCAAGATAGAACTGACAGTAACTTCAATCAGGGGCGGGGCTGGACCTGAGTGAACACCCCCCAACCTTCATCAAGCTCCCAAGGTTGTCAGGCCTCACCTCCTCCTGCTAGATAGAGGCAGAATGCAGCGGCCTGGCAGATTTTCTTATGTTTCAGGCAGGTGCAAACCCCTGGAGTATCTGTTCACTACAGGCAACTGGGTCAGCCAACTGCAGGACCATCAGTGACTGGGTGTGACAGTGGTGCAAGGTGGGGAAGGAGGCAGCAACCTTCCCAGACTGATCTATTGGCTGGGTGGCTCCTCCTGACTCCACGCAGCACTGGAGCAAGCCATATCAGAATAGTCACCACACCCCTGTGATCCAGTTCCCAGAGACCTCTTAAACTCTCCCATCTGAGACAGGTGCTGACTGAGACAATTGATTCAGACCTTTTGAACTGAGCCAATCACCTGAGGATTATTCAGGGGGTGCCCTGGGTGTGTGGTTGTAGGAAGGTTTGATTTTCCTTTTACAACTGTTGCTGGTGGTGGGTGGGGTGAATTAATTGCTGATATTTCTCCACAGCTGAGACTTCAACCCAGAGTAACTGTTTCACTAGGGTTGAACAAAAACCAGCTGAAAACTAGACAGAACCACTTAGCCCCACCACACCAAACAGGGCCCCAGTTTCTCAGGCCACAGCACTGTACAGGTCCTCGACAAAGCTCCAGGAGAAATGTAAAAGGGAGTAAAGCAATCATGGGTCAGAGTCAGTGGAAAAACTCTGGTAACATGAATAACCAGAATAGATCAACCCCCCCCCCCCTTTCAGGAAAGATATGGCAGATGTAACTGAAGATCCCATTCATAAACACCTGGCTGAGATGTCAGAAATTGAATTCAGAATTTTGTTTGCAAACAAGATTAATAAAGTGGAGACA
>CAUYPK010055211.1:0-12235 GCA_963574355.1 Loris lydekkerianus
TCAGGCTGGTTACAAAATAAAAGTGGATTTTTGTTATTACCTGCTGCAAGCCAATGGAAAATACTTAAAACTTTACATCAGTCTTTTCATTTTGGCACCAAAAATACCTATCAAATGGCTAAGGCTCTCTTTAAAGGCAAAAACCTATTCCAAGCCATAAAACAGATAACAAGGACTTATGAGATACGTCAGAGAAACAACCCTTTAAATCACCATCTAGCTCCCCCAGGTATACGGAGACACGGTCGATATCCAGGTGAATATTGGCAAATGGATTTCACTCACCTCCCTAAAGTACATGGCATACAATACTTAAAAACCTCCCAACTACATTCTCACATTCAACAGGAGCTTTTCTCTCCTGGGGATCTAGTCATGATCAAAACTCTTCCCTCTAATTCACCTTCCCTAACCCCAACTTGGGAAGGTCCCTTTTCTGTTATCTTGTCTTCTTTTACAGCTGTTAAAGTTGCAGGAGTAGATTCCTGGGTACATCATTCACGAGTAAAATCCTGGAACCCTCTACCCTCTATGGAAGCAGACTATGAAGAGATCCAGCCACAGTCCACCAACACTGTGAGCCAAAGGAAAGTTTGAAGTTATTATTTAAAAAATGGCAAAAAAAAAGTTAATATAGTTTTCTTTTAGCATCACTAACTTTGTGCTTTTAACCTGACATTGTCCTACCTTTGCTTTTTACTGATTATACTAATCAGATTTATATTTTCCAGAAATGTCATCAGGCCACACACAGTAAAGATGGTTTTGATCCAAGATCTGAATGCCTGTATCGCTCTCTCTCCAGAAAAACCCTAACTGCCCCTCTCATCGCCCGATTCAGCAGGAAGCAGTTAGATCAAGTCTTCACCCTTTTCCCTAACAGCAGTTAGAGTTTCCACTTGGAGAGAGAGAATTGTTGTAGGACAAGGCAGCACCATAACCTGCTGCCTTAGCCCTAGAGGTGTTGATGCTCCTGGGGACAGAAGAACCAGCTTGCTGCAAGGGCCGGACACCTGTGGGGAGAGATGGTGGCCCCGTGCTGTCTCCTCCACATGGACTTCTGACTGGTAGATTCCCTGTCAGTTTCCAAGGTCTGAGAGTTCATTGGACAGCTGTCTGTAACTGACAGGACTCACACCCTAGCAGAACAATCCCCTGCCACTATATAAACCCCTGAGCAGAGAGACCAAAGACAGACCTCCAGGAAGGAGCAGGAGAGCTTGTTCCCCTCCTGGGTTCTCTCTGCCAGGACGTTTTGTTTTTGTAGTTGCAATTTTTGGTTTCTGCAAATAAATCCTGACTTTCCTGACTTACCACTGATCCCGTGGTCCCTCGATTTATTCTTCAAATCACAGAGACCAAGAACCTGAAATTCCAGTATCACCTCCTCACTCATGACAAAAGTCATGTACAATTTCTCTGAGCAGGTGTGAAGTTGATACAGGACAGGTGGCTCCCCAGCCACCTTGTTGGAGCTGGGGGTGCAGACCTGCCACCTCAGCCTTGGCAGTGCTGGTGCTGTGGCAGCCAGCAGAGAAACTAGCAGGATGGAGGGTAGGCAGGGGGCCCTGCTGGAGGCTCCAGGGGTACAGAGGCTGGACAACTGCTGGGGAGACACCAGCGCCTTAGTGTCTCCCTCACTTGGGGCTGAACAGGGAACCCCCATTTCCTTTGCCTCTGTCAATGTCATGTAAGTTTGCTAGGCCTTATTTCCATGAATGAATTAATGTCCATTCATTAATACATTCATTCACCTTGCCCAAGCGGAAGGGACTATATCCATTTATTAATGCACGCTTTCACCTTGCCCAGCAGAAAGATCTGTATCCATTCATTTGTTACTAATTCCTGGCCTCATATGACTACAAGGAACCCATACGACTCTATATACCCCTGGAGAAAACCCAGAGAGAGAGATTTTTTCCCCCGACCTGGGTTCTCTCTGCCGGGAGCTTTGGTGTTTTTGTATTCTTCTCTGTAAATAAATCCTATCTTACCACCGATCTGTGGTCTGTGGATTCATTCTTTGAATCACTGAGACTGAGAACCTACTGAAGAAGAAATGAATGTTGATTTCAAAGTCACCAGGAGAAAGTCACCAGGAAGCAGCCCCAGCACCACCCAAATCCAGGACAAAGTCTGCCTGGACCAGTGAGGGTGGGGAATGGGAAAGGCGGGTGCACTATCCAACAGGACAGCACCTGTGACACGCCCGGGTACGTGCTCCCCAGCACCTTGTGTTGAGGGCTCTGTTAGAATCACAGCATATTTCGGAAGACATTTCCAGGGAGTATAAATAATGCACATCAGGAGTTTGGGGCTTCGATTCAATGAGCAGTCTAAAGGTATTGGAAGTATCATGGCAGATAAAATTGTTAGAAAATAGACAGAAATTTTCACTCTTCATCTGAATATTTTGACAACTTAGAAATATATGTAGTGTCAGTTGTGAGTTATTCACGTATATTCTTCTCAAAAGTGCAAATACAAGATGTGAAAACTAATTAAAAAGGCTAATGACCTGATTTAAAAGAAAATGACACCTGCATCTATCTGTGTATTGCTAGTTAACTTTTCCTTCTAATTTTTGAATTATTTTAGAGCCTGGAATCATCTTATGCCATAAGAATTTTGCAATCTCCTTATTAGAAAAAATACTTCAAAAATAGTTTTAAATATAGATATTCACTCATATCTAAAGTAAAAAGCATTTTAAATTTAGCAAAATAGAGCACTTTAGATTATAAAGCCCTTCTCTCCCACACATCTCTCCTGGATGTATGGCTGTTAAAATTTTGCAATTCCACAAAAGTGCATGAAATACTATTAGCAAAAAATTAATTCCCAATATCTATAAGATAGTACTATAAATTACTATGGGTTTTGTTGTAATTTTTCTGAAACTTCATAAGAGGTTAAAAATAGGCTTGAATTGGGAGTAGTTTCTGGGGAGACAATAAGTTGTCTCCTTATCCAGTTTGCTTTCTAGGGCATATTAAAGATGAATGGTGTTGAGCATTTCTTTTTAAAAGAGACAGCGTCTTACACTGTCACCCAGACCCAGGCTGGAGTGAAATGGCTTGACCATAAGCACAGGCATAAGCCTTTGTACTCAACTACTTTTTTTTTTTTTTTTAATTTTTGTAGAGATGAGATCTCCCTATATTAACCATACTGGTCTCAAACTCCTGGCCTCAAGGAATCCTCCTGCCTGGCCACACCAAATGTTGGAATTATAGGCATGAGCCACTATACCTGGCCAGAGCTGAGAGTTCTGTCATATGCTTATTGACCACTTGTATACTATTCTTTGAAAAAATTTCTATTTAATTACTTTCACATAGCATTCCAAAGTTTGCAGTTCCCTGGTGTTTTAGTATACCCACACAGCAGTGTGGCCTTCACCGCTATCTAACTTTAGATTATCTTTACCACTCCAAAAAGAAACATATTAGCATTCCCCTACACACACACACACACACACACACACACACATTCTCTCTTCTCTCCAGTTCCTGGACCATTAAACTACTTCTTTCTCTCTTATTTGCATATATTGATATTTCAAGTGAGTGTAGTCATACAGCGCGTGGCCTGTGTTATCAACTTAATTCACCCAGATTAAACTCTTCAAGCTTCATCTGTGTTCCTTCAGGTATCATCAGATTTCTTTCCTTTCATTGATGAACAACATCCCATTGTTTAGATAAACAACATTTTGGTCATCCGTTTGACAGATGGACATTTGGGTTGCTTCCACTTGGGGGCAATTAAGAATTACATGGAAATATCATGTACAACTTTCCTGTGGACACATTTTTATTTCTCATAGATATAGTCCAAAGAAAACAATTACAGCGGTTCTCTACTTTTAAATGTTAGGGAACTCCCAAAATGTTTTTTAAAGTGAATGTACAGTTTAACAATGCTACAAATGATATATATGAATTTCCAATTTCTCCACATTCTCAACACTTTTGATTGTGTATCTTGCCTTAATATCTATTTGAGCTACATTAGGGGGTACAAAAGCATTATCTCATGCCTTTGATTTGCATTTCCCTAAAAAATCAAGGGCTATCATCATCTTTTTACGTGATTATTGAGCATTTGTGTATCCTTTGTAATAATATTTATTTAAAGCCATTAATCATTTTTCTTTTGTTGTATATTTTAACTGTTAACTAATGTGCTCTGTATATTCTGGATATTATACTCTCATCCACAGGGTGTTGGGGTTTTTCAAAGTCTGTTTCTATATCTTCTGAGTTATCATGTATTTTTGTCCTTTATTTTATTGATATGATGTATGTTTTGTTTTTACTTGGATCAGCCTTTTTACATGATAGTTTTATATAACATGTTGCTTCCTAAAATTAATAAAGATCAAAATGTTGTCTAATTTGGCAGAAAACTGTACATCCATATCATTTATTATTTGTATTATTATATAAAATTAAATCAGGGTAATTTATATAATGAATTTATTCAACTGTACATATTTCACACATAATATTTATTTTCTAATATGTACCAAGAAATTAGAAAATCTAAAGACATAATATTTTTCTTGATGGTTTAACTCTTGCTAAGAAACCAAAAAATGAGGATGTGGTACAATTCCTATCATTTAAATTTTATTAAACAGCAGAAAAATTGTATAATATAAGTAAATTTGTCTTATCTTATTTTTTTTTTCTTCTTAGTTTGTTCAAAAAGTATAGGCTTTGGTTGGTTAGAATCTTGAGGAAAGGTCAAGAAAATAGAACTAATGTATGAAAATAGGCAAAACATATGAAAAGACACTTTGCCAAGTAAGGTAGATGTCAAGAAGCACATGACAAGATGCTCAGTATTACTTCTCAATAAGAAATTGCAGATTAGAACAACAGTGAAACACCACTACACAGTTATGACAGGGAGAATACAGAAACAAACAAACACAAAACCTCACAGTGCCAAAGGCCGGGGGAGATGCAGAAAACCCGGAACTCTCATTCGTTACCTGTTGGAACGCAAAATTATACAACCACTTTTTAAGAGTGTGGAAGTTTCATACCTAACTAATTTTTATGTGTGATTCACCAATGTTGCTCCTAGATAGTTATGCAATTAATTGGAAAATTTGTAATCTGACACATATTTTCATGTAAATGTCTCCAGTAACTTTGTTTATAATTGCCCCAAACTGGAACCAATCAGGTGCCCTTGGAAAGGTGACTAGAGAAAGAAACTATGGCACATAAGTACAAGGAAATCATTCAGCCATAAAAACAAATGAGCTTTCCTATTACGATAAAACATGATGGAACCTCAAATGCATATTGCTAATGAATGATGCCCATCTGAAAATGATGTATAATGTGTGATTTCAATTATATGACATTCCAGAAAAGGCAAACTTTTAGAGAAAGTAAAAGGATCACAGGTTTGCTAGGGACTGGAAGGGTGTCATGTGTTAAGGGGTGAACGGGTGAAACACAGGACATTTGTTTAGAGCGCAAAGGTAGATACAATCAGTATGCATTTTGCAAAATCTGTACAATTTTGAAGCCTAAACACTAAAATTAATGTGTGCAAATTCAAAAATATCATTTAAGATATGGCAAGATCCCAAAAATGAATGCAGACTATGGCAAGATAATCTAGATATATGTGACTCATAAGCATATGAAATAATCTTGCAGGAGAAAGGGGATGGGGGGAAAGGTACTGCCCTAAATACCTTAAAAAATTAGAGGCGTCTTTAAGACAAAAGCCAGATTTACTGCAAATGTACACTCTACAGTTCCCTCTGGGGAGTGGTTTACAATTCTAAAGTTGCTGTATATGTGTACAGGAATTGACTAATTAAGTTAGTGAATAGCAGATGGTGGCAGCCAGATTTTTTCACACTTGGAGTGGGATTTTATAAAAAAAAAAAAAAAAAAAAGCAACAGGAAAAGACTAGAATAATCCATCTGTAATGAATTAGAGTTGGAGACATTAGTAAAAACCTGTGTTTAGCTTAGTATTGATACATATGATTACATGCGGAAACCTTTACAAATATGGGTGCATAGCTCAGTTATTACACATACATGTATTCTTTTCTTTTCTATTTTTGTCCTCTGAGAGTGTGTAAAATAAATGATACTAAAGTAGTATGGAGCAAACTTCTGCCCAGATCATGAGTTTTGATACCATTGTCAAAGAAAAGGAACAGTGTTCCTAGAAGGAATGGCTGATACTGGGACAAAACTACATCCAAGAAAAAAAAATAATAAGACGTCTTGTAAATAATAGCGAGGATTGTGGGGATGTATATGTAGTACACACCAGAAACTAACGTAGCAGGTGGTACTGAAAGCTCCAGATGGCTTTTCTAGTCCTAGAACAATTTGATATTGGGTTGTCACCCAAAGTATAATATATATATCCTCGTATTCTGATAGAAATTAACTATTAAATAAAAAATACATAAGGAGGAATACATAAAAGAAAGAAATTTTATGTGCAGATGAATTCTGAGTATCCTATGTAGAAACTCTGCCATCAAGAGGGCAAGAGGAATTTCCTTTTTTTAGATGTGGACTGTGCATAGTGACTTCCTTCCACGGAGAACAAGAGGGAAAGGAAAGGAGGAAAATAGGGTAATGTTACGGGGGAAGCACGGCAACACAGTAACATGTGCGGATTAACATATCAACAATTTTCAGTCATGCTGCTAATACGCATCCTTGGTATGATGAGATAAAAATAGCACTTCAGCTTGTTAAACCATTCCTGGGTTGGTGGGCATTTAGGCTGTTTCCACATTTTGGCGATTGTAAATTGAGCTGCAGTAAACAGTCTAGTGCAAGTGTCCGTATGATAAAACGATTTTTTCCCTTCTGGGTAGAAGCCCAGTAATGGGATTGCAGGATCAAATGGGAGGTCTAGCTTGAGTGCTTTGAGGTTTCTCCACACTTCCTTCCAAAAGGTTGTACTAGTTTGCAGTCCCACCAGCAGTGTAAAAGTGTTCCCTTCTCCCTATAACCACACCAGCATCTGCAGTTTTGAGATTTTGTGATGTGGGCCATTCTTGCTGCAGTTAGATGGTATCTCAGGGTGGTTTTGATTTGCATTTCTCTAATAGATAGGGACAATGAACATTTTTTCATATGTTTGTTAGCCATTCATCTGTCTTCTTTAGAGAAGGTTTTATTTCTATCTCTTGCCCATTGATATATGGGATTATTGGCTTTTTTTATGTGGATTAACAAGCTGTGGTATATGTACACCATGGAATACTATTCAGCCATTAAAATAAATGAAGACTTTACATCCTTTACGTCCTATACATTAACCTGGATGGAAGTGGAAGACATTATTCTTAGTAAAGCATCACAAGGATGGAGAAGCATGAATCCTATGTACTCAATTTTGATATGAGGACAATTCATGACAATTAAGGTCATGGTGGGGGTGAAGGAAGGGGAGAGCAGAGAGAGAAAGAAGGAGGGAGGGGTTGGGAAAGGAAGAGCAGAGAGAGGGAAGGAAGGAGGGAGTGGGGCCTTGGTGTGTGCCACACCTTCCGGGGGCAAGATAGGATTGCAAGAGGGACTTTACCTAACAAATGCAATCAGTGTAACCTGGTTTATTGCACCCTTAATGAATCCCCAACAATAAAAATAAAAATAAATAAATATATATATATATATATAACAAAGTTAAAAAAAAAATAGCACTTTAGGGTGGTGCCTGTGGCTCAAGGAGTAGGGCGCTGAGGTGGTGGGTTCAAACCGCCCCTGGCCAAAAAGTGCCAGAAAAAAAAAAAAAAAAGCACTTTATCTTGATGATCTTACCCCACCAAACTCACACCTTCTATGTAATTATGAGAAAAACATCATAAAAATTCTAATGGAGAGGTAGCCTATACCATACCTAAGAATTTTGCTCAAAATTCTCAAGGACATCAGAAACAAGGCATGACTGAGAGACTATCACAGCCAAGAGGAGATGATGGAGATATAACAAGCAAATATAATGTGAGATCCTGAATAACAAAAAGTAACATGATGTGAACTAGGTAAATCTGAATAAACCATAGACTCGAGTTAATAAGGTGTTCCATTAGCTTTAACAAATACACCACACTAGTGTAGGATGTAGTAACAGAGGAAAATTTGAGCAGGAGATACATGGGTACTTTTTAAAATCTTCTCAATTTCTTTGTAAACCTAAAGTGGTCTAAAAAAATGAAGTCATTTTCTTTTTTTTTTTTAGGAACATGTTTATAGCTGTGTAAATGTCATTTAGGTATTTGGCCACAGACTTTATAGAATTCAAGAAAAATGTACTTGGATGTTTGACTAAAAGCTAAGTATAGGGAAAAAAGTGGATGAAAGGGAAAAAGGCACACTTAATGATACATAAGGAATAATTTCATATTTTTCTATTTCATGTATACTAGGCTACCTGATATTGGGATGTATTGCAGGTATTTTAAATAAATTATGTCCTTGGGCTTGAATAAATCAGGCACCTTTACCTTTAACTGAGAGGATGTTATAAATGAAGGCCAACTAACCTATTTTATTTAGGCTTATGAGGATATTGATTGGCACATTTTAAAATAATTGCCTAAATTTACCCATACAACACATAACGTTCCACCTGCTTTAGTAGATACACACATATATCTACGTTTTATCGCATTTCATCACTTAGGTAATAAATAAGGAGGAATACTTTTTTGTATCTACCTGATATTTTTTTAAAAATGATTCTTAAATGATTAAGTAATTCTTTTCCAGAACACACTCGAATGTGCAAACCTTGGATTAAATCCCCAAATCTGGCAATCACACAGTTAGAGCAAGATGCAGTGGAAACTGCAGAAGTTGAGTTGCTGAGGCAGCAGCGTAATTGGTATCAACATGTCTTAAATGTGACAATAATGTAAATGCTGCTAATTCTCTATTTGAGAACATCCTTGATATCTTTTGTGTCACATGGAAACAATAAAGCAGAGAGAAACCAATTCACCATGGTTGTTTCTTGGCATATTCTCTCCAATAATTATCACATAGCTAGGGGATTTATTTTGACCATAATAGCAGGTGATTTATTATTTTGAAGCTACAGAATGAGACAGCTGAAAGGGGATTTTGAAATGGAAATTGTGACATTTACTGTGGGAGCAATGATCTTATACAGAAGCCAGATGGTGACTGTTTGCCATTCAGACACACGGAGGTCCTGCACTGGAGAGAGAAGGGTGAGGGAGCACTGGTGAGAGAGAGAGGGAGACAGAGAGAGAGAGAGAGAGACTACTCGTGTGTGGGCATGTGTGCGCGTGTGTGCACGCCCACACACACACACACGCGCTCTTTTTATTCTGTTACAAAATTAGCCTACATAATTCAAGCTCTTTTTTTTTAATTTGCTTCTTGATTTGAGCAAAATTAAGTATATTAAACACTTTTCCACCAAGTAAAATACAGTTTTGCGTAGATCGATTTCCTTTCAAGACTCTGGAGTTGTTTCAGCCATTTCAAGTCTTTATAACACTGTAATGACCAGTTGCTGCAACCAAATGCAGTAAGAATCCCCTATAACACAATTATATACATTTATACCAATAATACAATAATAGACTTTGTTTCAGGGAAATTCCCTTAAATTGACTTTCTATACATCTTTCAGGCAGCATGGACATCACTAACAATAACATTATTTTTTCCTAGACATTTGGCCTATTTGCCTAGACCTTTTATTACAATCCCTGTGGCTAAATATCTAACCACAGAGGACTTTGTGAGATCTCTGAACTTACTCTTGGCAATGATGCCTTAAAACCTCCTTTGCTAGTTTTTAATGGATACCCTGCAGTTAGAGCAGGAGCCATGGAGAGCTATACCTCATACATTTTAATTATTTGAATTATGAGTTTCAATCCTCCACATACAAAGTCAGTACAAGAAGGAAATGTTACATTCCTCTCATTGGCCCAATGTGCTCAAATGAAAACTTTAAGATGATCTCACAGACTGTAATCCCTAATTCATTAAAAGTCTAGGCTTTAAATTCTGATAACCTACGTTTCCTAAGTTATCTGGGAAATTTGAACAAAATCTGTTCTACTGACTGTCCTTTGAGGTGACTGTGATGTGGTCAGAAACTAGCTTTGAGTGGTACTGTGGGGCAGCTCATGGGACAGAAAGGCTGCCTGGTGGCTGAAACGCACAGTAAGGAAGGAAGCAAGGTATTCTTGGAATTTAGGGAGGTTTCCACCTTAATCCAAATGCAAACACAGTTTCTGGATACCTTGTAAGAGAGCTGTTTTGTTTTGTTTTGTTTTGTTTTTTTAGAGACAAAGTCTCACTTCATTGTCCTCGGTAGAGTGCCCTGGCATCACACAGCTCACAGTAATCTCCAACTCCCAGGTTTAGGTGATTTTCTTGCCTCAGTCTCACGAGTAGCTGGGACTACAGGCACCCACCACAATGCCTGGCTATTTTTTTGTTTCAGTTTGGCCAGGGCCGGGTTTGAACCCACCACCCTCTGTATATGGGACTGGTGCCCTACCTACTGAGCCACATATACCTATTAGCATGACTTCATTTCTTTCCTTCTGGTTTCTAGTTTCCACTTGTGGTATTACAAGATGGTTAAATATTTTTATTTCCACTGTGTCCTCATGGCATGATAAAACATTTTTTATGTCCTTTAGTGCTTATCATTCAGTTCTAATTCATCTAAAAGTAAAATATATAATTTACTTAAATATTTTATTCTTACTACCTCCCGGCAGAGTTTCCTTAGCTCTATAACTTTAGGATCCACTGATCATTATACTACATCAGATTTATACCAATAAAATAACTCCTTTAGTATAACCACTTATCATTGCTGCAGTTTGCTTACACTTAATATATTTTTTACATTTTTTTTACATTTAATGTCCTATAGTTTCACATGAATTCACCATATAGTCAGCAAATTTGAAATATTTGACAATCTGCTTCATGACTTTAAAAAGCATTTTTATAAATATAGGCAAAACATTCTATCTAAATATGATTTTTTTGTTGTTTTGTTTTTGAGATACATGATTTAGGAGTTGGTAAAAGGTAAAATCGACTTTTATGTTATCTTTTATTTTCCCCATTTATTTTACCAGTGGAAGAAAATAATCATTTTTGCCTGGTTAGGAACTAAATCATTTTTCCAAGTTGATTCATAATGAATTACTAGACCAACATTGTGATTAGTAATGAAGTTGTTACTGAGATTAAAAATAAAACAACCCCCCCCACACACACATATATATTTACCTACATATACTTACATACATGTATTCCTGCAAAGTTTGTCTGACAAAACCATTGTCCCTGGCTATTCCCTAATGGTCCTTTTAGTCTTCAAATCCACATTGAAGCTGTGGAGTTACTAATTTCAAAGAACTCGAAGTCTAATTCAGGTGCATTTTCTAAAAGCCTTGAACAAGTGATCAGCCAGATGGAGATTTACTTTTCCAAAAATTCTTTGTATGGAATAAGATATTTCTGTGAGATTTGAGTATAATTTTAGAGGTAGTCCTGAAAATTTCTAAGTGATTTACATATTAATTAAAGAAGGCTTAGTACTAGAAAACAACTTTTCCAAATTAGAGACTACAAATAAAGCTTCTTCAATGTGCGAAAACATAAGTGAAATGTGAGTTCAGAAATGTGAATTTAAATGAATTCTTATAGTCATGACTCAAGAATAAATAAATGAACAATAGGCTAAAATGGTTTGGGAAATTAACTTAGCAACAAAATCAAATTAATATCCTTCGGAATATTTTTCTTTAGATTTTAATGGGGAAGTGCGTGTATGTGTGTATCACTGAGTCCTGTGTAATTATTGTACCTGGTTTGCTCTTTTCTCTCTTCTCTGACACTGAAAAGATTGATATTCGACTCTCAAAGATCATCTTTTCAATATAAATCATGGGGCATATCAAGAAATGGTAAAATTAAAAAAGAATTTAAAAAAGAAACATTAAAATTATGTTTTAAATAATTATTATAATAAATTATTTTATTTTATTTATTTTTTTATTTATTTATTTTTATTTTTTTTTATTATAGATAAAAATATGCACCATAGATGTGGCCCAACACATCACCCTCCCTCCACCTAAACCTCCCCCCTCCCTTCCCCTTCCTTGGTCCTTTCCTCATAGTCTTGTGGTATAGTTGGGTTATAGCCTTCATGTGAAAGC
>CAUYPK010055213.1:0-73970 GCA_963574355.1 Loris lydekkerianus
TAGGAACTCTATGTACATTATTAATTCTTTTATAAAACTTAAATCAAGGTACTCTCCATTTTACTGCCTTACCTGAACCAGTCAGTCCTTTTTGGTTGGTAATTGATTTTTTTTAATATACCCAGGTTTGATTGAAAATAAGTTGTAGGTATTAAGCACTTTTAAATGGAAATCCAGAAGCACACTTTCTGCACACACCAGTTACAAAGTTCAAAAGTGTTTCTTATCCATTGGGTTTAAGATTCAGTTTTTAACTTCGTAAACTACATCCAAAAGATTTGTACACACTTCTGCATTATTGTGTGTGTTTAATTTTTTTTGATTCTATTTTGGATAAGAGGGAAGTAGAAAGACTTTCTGGTATTTTTGTTCACTTGGGTTACATTTGTATAAAGTTCTGATTGCCAGTTACTGAGAGAACAAGTGACAAGGCAGAATCCTTTAAAGCATTAAAGTTCCTTAAACCTAAAAAAAAAAAAAGACTTGTCTTGGGGCAGCACCTGTAGCTCAGTGGGTAGGGTGCCGGCCATGTACACTGAAGCTGTCGGGTTCAAAACCGGCCTGGGCCCACTAAACAGCAGTGACAACTGCAACAAAAATAGCCGGGCGTTATGTCGGGCGTTATGTCGGGCGCCTGTAATCCCAGCTACTTAGGAGGCTGACGCAAGGGAATTGCTTAAGCCTAAGAGTTTGAGGTTGCTGTGAACTGTGATACCATAGCACTCTATTGAGGGCGACATAATGAGACTCTGTCTCAAATACAAACAAAGAAAAAGAAACTGATTTTAAAATTTAGTTTTGGATCATAGATGAGCTTGAGGGATTTGCAATTAAAATTTCCTTTTTTTTTTTAATTGCAGTTGTTGTTGTTTAGCAGGCCTGGGCTGGGTTTGAACCTGCCACCCTCCGTGCATGTAGCCAGCCCCGCAACAACTATGCCATGGGCGTGGAGGCATAAAATGCCCTTTTTCTAGTATTTTCTATGTTGGAGAAATTGAAATGAATGCCAAGAGACTCTGTAACTTATTTTAAATCAATTATCTATTTTTTGTAAGTATTATCACTTAGCTTTTCGTTGAATTTCTTTTATTTTAATTGCAGATTGATATGAGGGTACAAACGATAAAGTTACAATGTTTGCATTTATTAGGTAAAGTCCCTGTTGTATTTGTGTCCCACTCCCAAGAAGTGTGCCGTATAAGGTGGGCGCACACCTATCCCTCTCCTTCCTCCCCTCTTTGCCTTCTCTCTTCCCCCCTCCCCCCAAACTTGAATTTTTTCTCTTGTGTGGGCGTGTATTAGTTTGTCTACTGCTTCATATTAGTATTGAGTACATTGGATACTTGCTTTTCCAGTCTTGGAATACTTTACTAAGAAGAATGTGTTTGAAGAATTTCTTCACACATTCGAAATTTTTGAGAATATCTGTACAATTAATTTTTTTTTTTTTTTGAGACCGAGTTTCACTTTGTCACTGTTGGTAGAGTGCTGTGGCATGATAGCTCACAGCAACCTCAAACTCTTGGGCTTAAGGGATTCTCTTGCCTCAGCCTCCCAAGTAGCTGGGACTACAAGGTCCCCACCACAATGCCCGGCTATTTTTTTAGGGATGAGTTCTCACTCTGGCTCAGGCTGGTCTCGAACCTGTGAGCTCAGGCAACCCACCCACCTCAGCCTCCCAAGTGCTAGGATTACAGGTATAAGTCACCGCACCCAGCCACCAGTGAATTTTTTTGTATATTGAATTTTTCTTTTTCTGTGTCATTTTGCTTGAACTTAAAGCATCACACCAAGTGAGTACTAAGCTAATGTACATAGATATCTGTTGCAGGTAGAACTTTGGCTGGCATTTTAGAAGCTGTAATTATTTATTTATTTATTTATTAATAATGTCATTTAAAAAGAGCATTGCATACTACCTATAATTGAGTTTTTACTGGCATAGTAGTCTCAACTCAACTTAATCCCAGTACTCAGGAAGGACGAGGCAGGAGGATCAATTTAGCCCAAGAATTACAGACCAGCTTGGCAGCATAGCAAGACTCTGTTACAAAAAATGAGAAAAATTAGCTGGGCATGGTGGCGTGCACCTGTAGTCCCAGCAACTCTGGAGACTGAGGCAGGAGGATTGCTTGAGCACAGGAGTTTGAGGTTGTACTGAACTATGATCTTGCTTCTGCACTCTAGCCAGGGCTACAGAGAGAGACTTTGTCCTCTCCCCCACAAAAGAAAGGAAGGAAGGGAGAGAGAGCGGAAGGGAAGGAAGGTAGATGGGTATATAATTCTTTTCAAGGATTTTCTATTGCTATGTTGCATTTTCTATATATGCTTGCAGCATTGCCATATTTCTGACTTCTTGAATCGTTTTTATTTAGTTCAGCTTTTTAAAGTAGTTTACTAGGCCAGGCGTGGTGGCTCACGCCTGTAATCCTAGCACTCTGGGAAACTGAGGTGGGTGGATTGCTGGAGCTCACTAGTT
This sequence comes from Loris lydekkerianus, assembly GCA_963574355.1. Taxonomy (NCBI): domain Eukaryota; kingdom Metazoa; phylum Chordata; class Mammalia; order Primates; family Lorisidae; genus Loris; species Loris lydekkerianus. Next base: position 2,480 of record CAUYPK010055213.1, read on the forward strand.
TGAGACCAGCCTGAGCAAGAGTAAGACACACTCTCCAATCCCTCTAAAAAGAAAATAGCCAAGTCTTGTGGCGGGTACCCGTAATTCCAGCTACTCCAGAGGCTGAGGCAAGAGGATCACTTGAGTCCAGGAGTTTGAGGTTGCTGTGAGCTATGACACCATGGTACTCTACCCAGGGTGACAAAGTGAAACTGTCTCAAAAAAAAAACAAAAAAAGTAGTTTACTAAAATTTTAAAATAATCTTTTCCCATTTCTTCTTTCTTTCTTTCTTTCTTTCTTTCTTTCTTTCTTTCTTTCTTTCTTTCTTTCTTTTTTGTTTTGAGACAGTATCTCAAGCAGTCACCCTGGGTAGAGTGTCATGGCATCACAGCTCACAGCAACTTCAAACTCCTGGGCTTAAGTGATTCTCTTGCCTCAGGCTCCCAAGCAGCTGGGACTACAGGCACTTGCCACAACACCTGCCCATTTTTTGGTTGTAGTTTGTCATTGTTGTTTGGCAGGACTGGGCTGGATTCGAACCCACCAACTCTTGTGTATGTGGCTGGTGCCCTAGCCGCTTGAGCTACAGGTGCCAAGCTTCTTGTCCCATTTCCGACAAAAATTTCCTCAAAAGTTCATATATAGAAGTATTTAAGGCTCGGCACCTATAGCACAGTGGTTGCGGCAGCAGCCACATACACCGAGGCTGGCGAGTTTGAACCCAGCCTGGGCCAGCTAAACCAGCTAAGCAACAATGACAACTGCAACAGAAAAATAGCCAGGCGTTGTGGCGGGAGCCTGTAGTCCCAGCTACTTGGGAAGCTGAGGCAAGAGAATTGCTTAAGCCCAAGGATTGGAGGTTGCTGTGAACTGTGATTTCACGCACTCTATGGAGGGCGACACAGTGAGACTCTTGTCTCAAAAACAAAACAAAACAAGTATTTAAGTTTAGAAAACCCTAACTCCAACCATTATTATCTATGGTACATCAGGGATTATACCTAAAATAATGAGTAATAAAGATTTAGCGTTTGTTACTTTATCCTGAAGTTTTTGTTTTTTTTTGGGACAGAGCCTCAGGCTGTCACCCTGGGTAGAGTGCTGTGGCATCACCGTTCACGGCAACCTCCAATACCTAGGCTCAAGCCAGTCTCCTGCTTCTGCCTCCCGAGTAGCTGGGACTACAGGTGCCTGCCACAATACCTGGCTATTTTTTTTTTTGCAGCCATCATTGTTGTTTGGTGGGCCTGGGCTGGATTTGAACCCACCAGCACAGGTATATGTGGCTGGGGCCTTAGCCACTTGAGCCACAGGCACCGAGCCATATCCTAAAGTATTTTTCATAGCATTTGTTAATATTTTAGTCAATGAGCTTTGTATTTCATCCCCTGGGTAACAAAGTTTACTAGTTTTGGGCAGTGATATTTGATTTCTGATAAATGTTCTTCCTTGATGTTCACACAAATTTTGCCAAATGAATAATATTCTGATTTCTATATTCTTATAATTAATTGGGTAAGTGCCTGAATGCTAGATAGTGCCTCACCAAACCCAGAATCATTTATATGTTTTCAACAACAGCACAGCGACATTTCTCCCCATGACAGAGTCTCTGTTCTGCAGCACCACTTTTTTCTTTGTCCCCTATGTCTCTGATGCTCTTTTCTTGTATTTTCCTTCCTTTTTTTCTTTTCTGTGCTTTCATCTGAATACTTAATAGAGACTGTCTTCCAGTTCACCAATCTATTATTATGCTGTTTCTAATCTGTATTAATCTCATCTGATGAATTATTTTTTAATAGCTTTATTGAAGTAAACTATACATCTATATGTACAATAAACCTTATCGTCTTAAAGTGTACAATTTTATGAGTTTTAACATATTCATGAAACCACAAACATAAACAAGATGCTATAAAGTTGGGCATGCACAACATACCCCATTTCCATGAGACTGTATTCAAACGGGCACTAAAGGTATGAGTAAGGTGCACCCCCAAAAGTTTCACTGTGTCGCTTTGCCTCTCATTCTCCTTCCACATCGGGTCTCAAGAAACCCTTGTTTTACTGTCCCTGTAGATTGTGTGCATGTTCTAGAATTTTATGTAAATGGAATAATACATTATGTATTCTTTTTTTTTTTGTATCTGCCACTCAGTATGATTTTGACATTCATCTGCATTGTTGAGTATATTGGTAGTCCATCTCTTTCCATTGCTGAGTAGTATTCCATTGGATGGGCTTAATGTAGTTTGTCATCTAGTTACCTGTTGATGAATATTTGGGATAGTTCTAGTATTTTGATATTGTGAATAAAGACACTAACAGTATTTATATACACATTTCTTTTTTTGAGACAGAGTCTCACTTTGTTGCCCTCAGTAGAGTGATGTGGCCTCATAGCTCACAGCAACCTCAGATTCTTCGGCTCAAGAGATCCTCTTGCCTCAGCCTCCCAAGTATCTGGGACTATGGGCACCCACCATGACACCTGGCTTTTTTTTTTTTTTTTTTTTTTGAGACAGAGTCTCACTATGTCACCGTTGGTAGAGTGCCAGTGGTGTTACAGCTCACAGCAACCTTAAACTCTTAAGTGATTCTCTTGCCTCAGCCTCCCAAGTAGCAGGGACTACAGGTGCCTGCCACAATGCCCAGTTACTTTTTTTTTATTGTAGTAGTCATTGTTGTTTAGCAGCCCAGGCCACTTTTATGGCTGGCGACCTAACCACTGAGCTACAGGTGCTAAGCCACACCTGGCTATTTTTAGAGATGGGGTTTCTTTCTTGTGAGCTCAAACTGGTCTTCCACAGGGCTAGGATTATAGGCGTGAGCCACCACATCGGGCCCCTATATGCAAATCTTCATGTAGATAAATATTTATGTGATAGACTTTTAAAAATTAAATCACAGCTGTGTACATTAATGCAATTATGGGGTACAATGTGCTGGTTTTATATACAATTTGAAATACTTCCATCAAACTGGTTAACATATCCTTCACGGCATTTTCTTAGTTATTGTGTTAAGACATTTATATTCTACACTACGCAGATTTAACTTGTACCCTTGTAAAATGCACCATAGGTATAGTCCCACCAATTACCCTCCCTCCACCTATCCTCCCCTCTCCCCTCCCCTCCCTCTCCTCTTTCCCCTTCTTCTTGGGCTATAATTGGGTTATAGCTTTCATATGAAAGTGTGGGTGTTTATAAATTGGTTTCATAGTAGGGCTGAGTACATTGGATACTTTTTCTTCCATTCTTGAGATACTTGTGATAGACTTTTTGAGGTATCACTATGGCCAGACTATAGTCCTTAGTTATTCAATCAAGTACAAATCTAAGTGTTGCTATGAAGGTATTTGTATTACAAAGGACGTGACTAAAGTCCATAATAAGCTGATTTTAAGTAAAAAAGATTATCCTAGATAATCTAGTTGGGCCTGATTCAATGAAAAGTCCTTAAAAATAGATATGAAAGAGAAATTCTGAACAAGAAATTCTGCCCATAGATTGCAGCTGCAGCCATCGCCTGAGAGTTCCAGCCTGTTATTCTGCTTGCTGTACGGATTTCAACTTTTCCTAATCAGCCTCCTGCTCTTGCACAAGTCAATTCCTTGAAATAAACCACTCACTGAATATCTCCTACAGGTTCTGCTTCACTGTCGAAACTCTAAGGATACAGGATTTAGTACTGAAAATGGTCAGTGTTTTTCAACTTAATCACACGGCACACCTATAGTTAAATTACCATGGCACAATTACATTATGTTGATCAAAGAAAACAGCTAAAAAAAGAATGCACTTAGTGTACTTCGAACTTCTTTTGAAAATAATTTCATTAACAACCGTTAAAAAATTTAACGGTATACCTAAGATCCTCTCATGGCACACTCGGTTGAAAATCAGTGTTCTAGAGGAACAGAATCTTTTTAAAAATTATTTATTTATTTTTTTGGAGACAGAGTCTCACTATGTCATCCTTGGTAGAGCGCTGTGGCATCACAGGTCACAGCAACTGCAAACTCTTGGGCTTCACTTTTCATCCAATTCACCAAGTCAGGTCAGTTTTACCCCTTGTCCCTTTGTCTTGACTACCTGGCTAGTAGTCTTCTACCTGGCCTCCTTGTCTCAGCTTCACAATCCCCTCTATCTGAATAATGTAAAAATAGACATAATGATCAAATTGTTCCCGCTGCAACCCTGCTTAAAAATCCTCAATGGCTTCCACAGACTCTAAGATTAAAGTCCCAGGTCTTTATCTGCTGGCAGACTTCTCCACATTCAGAAGTCTATGAGCAATCCATTCCGGCCATGCCAAAACCTGACCTGGTGGACCCAGTTAACTCCTCCCAACTTAAGCTTTGAATTTTAGCCTAACCCCATCCTCCACTAAATCAATGTCCCTCCACACCCCACTGTAAAGATTCCCTTATCATTATGTACCTCCCATTAACGTTTTCCTTCTCTACCGGATCTCATACTTGGTGAAGCCAGGGACTTTTAACCCCCACATTATACTCCTAGCTCCCGGAAAAAGCCTCAATACATAACTGCTGAACGAAAAAAATGTATTACGAAAATGGGAATAATAAAAGGACGGGCTGGTGGCTACTTGCAGTCCCTTTATTGGTAATATCTGACTCAAAATAATAACAGCTTCTGCTCTCTTCCCAGAAGCCTTCTAGTTGGAAGGAAGGCCTTGCGACTCAAGATAGGGGGAACAAGTGTGTAACCCAGAGGGGCAGGCAGAAATCCGCACTGCTCGAAGGCGTTGTTCCAGAAAGGCTAGGTTCTTAGACCTCTTTTCCGCAAAGAGTTCGCTCGAAGCAGCTGAAAGTTACCAGCAGCGGCGCAGCTCAGCTCCCGCAACGACCGCGTGGGTGGGCGGGCTAGGGGCGGGGCCACGTCCCTCCCCCTGCGGCGTGCGCGTGCCCGCCCGCTGCCCCGCGCGTGCGCCACTGGCCGGGGGCGGAGGTTGTGGGCGGTGGCGGCGGTGGCGGCGGCAGCGGCGGGGGCGCGCGCGCTCTCTCTCCCTGGCGCCGGTTCACGCTCCCGTGCCGGGGCTGAGGCTGAGGCGGCGGCGGTCGCGGTGGCTGAGGCGGCGCGGGGGGAGGGTCGGGAGGGGGGTGGCTGGGGGGGATGGACCGGGCGCGGCGGCCGCGGCGGCAGGAGCCGGCGCTTGGGCTCGAGCGACGGCGCTGGCAGAGACGCCAGCTGCTCCTTTCCTCCCCACCGGTGAGTGAGCGCCCCCGCCCCGGATACTGGGGCGGCCGCGGCCCCCTCACGGCCCCTTGGCCGCGGGTGGGGAGGGTCGTGAGGGAGCGTGGCCCGCCGGCGCCGCCGCGGAGGGCCCGGCCTCCCGCTTGCGGCCTGGCGCAGCTCGGACCCTCGGTCGCCCCCTTTCGAGGTTGAAGCCCCGGGCCTAGGACTCGACCCCCAGCATCCCTCCAATCGCCTTCCTTTCCCGACACTTTCCGCTGTCACTTTAACCCCGGCCTCTTCTCCCCGCCCCCTCATCCCCTTCCCAGCTCCCCGCTTGGGGGCCGTGGTCTGGGAGGGGCGTGTGAAGAGTTGGGCCAAGGCCCGAGGGACTTGTTTGGGACCTGGGGTCTTAGGAGCCCGCGATCGCCATAGTGTCCCCTAAGTTAGCTACCAGGACTCAGCCATTGCCACCTGAAACCTGTTTTGCACCTTTTGTTTTGATTTTGAACTTGTGGTTTGAGAGAACGAGGGATCCGCCGTACTGGGGAGAATAGGTAGTGCGAGGTGGGACGTGGGACTGGCTTGGTCGGGCTTGGCTGGGCTTGGCCTCTGGGTGCCCTTTACTAACTCTTTTAGGAAAGGGAAAGGGGCGCAGTGGGTTGCAGCTTCCCCAGAGGGCCAGAGATGCGTTCATAGCTTGCACATCTCTGCTTTTTTAGCGTAAGTAAAGGTGTGTAGAGTGTTGGTCGGTCCAGTGGTTGGTTTGGCTCTTTCCTTGGCAGTCTTGTTGGTGAGGATCCCCCAGGCCCGTCTGCAGGGAGTTTCTTGAAGCAGCCCACTTGAGCTGTAAGCTAATCCCTTCCCCTCCTTTTGCTTTGGTGACATAGTATACATTAGTCTTGGTAGATCCTAACCCGTGCTGCTGTTTGCAGGCTGCCTTTTCATCCTGTCTTGTTTGTCATAGAGAAGAGAAAGATGACCATCCTCCTAAATCCGAAGTTGTTAAGTCTGACATATTCAACAGAGGTACCTGTACCCTAAGCCTCTTTATGAAAGGTCTGAATTTCTGAATTAGCTTAGTCTTTAAAAGAAACCCAGGGTTTAAATAGCAGATCGCTACTTTGAAATAAAACAAAACTTGGATTTGTTTGTGCCTTTCGACCATTGTCTTAAATTTTGGAAGTGATGGGTTATGAAACCCTTGTCTTTGAAGTACTTATGTGTAGAAATTGTTGCAAAGCCAGGAGGAAAGAAGCTTATGAAAGTGGGAATGTGTTAATGATATAAAGTTCCTCCAGGAGGTAGATAAGTTTTTTTCTCCATTTGTATGTTAGAAGATTGAAACTCAAATTGTGAGTAGGTGGTAGTTTTACTAGTGTCGTGTAACAAAAGATGTTTATAGATGGGATTTTAACTCAGCAATACCTTGTCCTGGACCAGCTGAGTTGGCTTGTATTGTTTTTGAAATCACACACCCACTCACTGGCTAGTGTAGAAAGATTAAAAAGCTGCTTCTGGTCTGTGGGTGTAACCTTTTCATTTTTAAAGAATTTTCAGCTGCTTACAGAATAGATTGCTGATCAGCAACATGGGAAAAATTTAGATGTTAAAAATTCATTAGCATGTGATCTAGCTCTCTTATAATTATGAACTTTTTTTAAGATTTGGGATGTGTTGGTTCTGTATCCTGTGTATAGGAAATGAGATTTCTCAGGATATTTGCATCTTAAGATAAACAGAAGCACAATCATTTGACAGTGTTGTGAGAATCTTTTTATGAGCACAAAAAATCTGTAGTCTACAAGTTGATGAAGAACCCCAATATCCTGGGACTAGTTGGGGACTATCGTTACTTTAAATTCTTTGGTCTTTTTCTCTACTGGAATATTTTCCCTTTCCTGCAAAAGTTTTTATGCCTGTCATAAATGTACAAAGCCTACAGTGGCTGAGGGCTTAAGTTTAAACTCCTCAGAGTGGCGTTTATGGATCATTCATTAATTTATTCATCAAATATTTATTGATGAATTTGTTCCTTCCTTTGTTCCAGGATTTTTTCTAAGTACTTGTCTGCTGTGGAGGAACAAAACAGACAGTGTCTTTGCCCTAATTAAGTTTTGTCTATGTGTGGGGGATCGAGGAATATACAACAAACAAATACACAAGATTATTTCAGATAATGATACAAACTAGTGCTCAGTAAAGCTTTTTTGTAAAGAACTGGAAAATACATATTTTAGGCTTTATAGGTCTTACAGTCTCTGTTGCAGCTACTCAACTCTGTTGTAGTGCACAGCCACAGGCAGTACATGCACAAACATGTTTATGTTTTAGTTAAACTCTGGACACTGAAATTTTAATTTCATATAGTTTTTCATATGTCACAGAATGCTAGTTTTTTTTTTTTTTAAACCACTCAAAAAGGTAAAACTGCCCTACAGAAACATAGGGCAAGCTGGATTTTTCCTATAGTCTGGACTTTTATAGAAAAAAAAAAGAAATATGAAGAAAATAAAATTAGCTGATGTGATGAGTGATTGGGGAGTTGGTGGAGTGTTACTTAGGGGAGTCTTCACTAAGGAGAAGATTTTTGAGTTTTTGTCCTAAAAAATGAGAGACATTTCCTGGTAAATGAAACAGTGCAAAGGTATGCAGGTGGAAGTGAGCTGCTATATTCTCTCTCTCTTTTTAATATCTTTTTTAAGAGATGGGGTCTCATTCTGTCACCCAGGTTGGAGTACAGTAGCCTAGTCATAGCTTACTGTAACTTCAAACTCCTGGGCTCAAGTGATCATTCCTCTCAGCCTCCCAAATAGCTAGGACTACAGGTGTGCACCACAATGTCTGGCTAATTTCTTGTAGAGATGAGGGTCTTGCTATGTTTCCTAGGCTGGCCTCAAGTGGTCCTCCTTCCTTGGCCTCCCAAAGTGCTGGGATTATCGGCATGAAGCACTGTGCCTGGCCCACCTAAGTTTTCTAGCATGCCATTGTTGCCTTTTTGTGTTTTTTCATTTTTTTGCTGTCAGGACTAGGTTGCCCTCCTAACAGGTTTTATTTTACTTTATTTTTTTAGAGACAGAGTCTCACTATGTTGCCTTCGGTAGAATGCTGTGGTATCACAGTTCACAGCAACCTCAAACTCTTGGGCTTAAGAGATTCTCTTGCCTCAGCCTCCCAAGTAGCCGGGACCACAGGTGCCTGCCACAACGCCCAGCTATTTTTTGGTTGTAGTTGTCATTGTTGTTTGGCAGGCCAGGGCCTGGTTTGAACCTGCCAGCCCTGGTGTATGTGGCTGGCGCCCTAGCCGCTGAGCTACAAACCCTGTGCCCTCTTATCAGGTTTTAAAAGTCTACCTGGCCAGGTGTGGTGACTCACACCTGTAATCCTAGCACTCTGGGAGGCCGAGGTGGGTGGATTCCTCGAGCTCAGGAGTTCAAGACCAGCCTGAGCAAGAGTGAGACCCCATTTCTGCTAAAAATAAAAAAATTAGCTGGGCATTATGGTGGGCACCTGTAGTCCCAGCTTCTCAGGAGGCTGAAGCAAGAGGATCTCTTGAGCCCAAGAGACTGAAGTTGCTGTCAGCTAGAGTGATGGAGTGAGACTGTCCCCCCACCAAAAAAAAAAAAAAGAAAGTTTACCCATTGTAGTACCTAAGAGTCAAAAGAGATCTTAACTTCTCAACAAATTACTCGTTTTGAAAATGTTCTCCATGATTTTTCAGGTTCTATATGAACACCATTGTTGACAGAAAATTCTTTACTTTGAGGTAGTTTATGCAACTTTTAGATAGTTGTAATCTTTAATATGTTCTTCATGTTGTAATAGAATTGAACTTTGCATCTCTTCTCCCTTATCCTGCCTTACAGTGTCCACAGAGTAAAATTACAGTGGAATTGTACCTTATTCCAAGATTGGGTCTTCAAATTAGTGCATAAGGCAAAAATCATGAAAGATGAAAACTCTGCGTGAAAATCAGTGAACTTGCTAAAAAAGTATTGTGTGCATGCGTCTTTTGGGTATATTAATATAATCATATATAATTCTTAGGCACATTAAATGGCTAAGAGCCATTGAGTTTGAGTGAAGGGAAGAATAAGAGGAAATAAATTGTTACATAGATGTCTGGGCCTTCAGACTATTACTTAGCCCTGGGATGAGTGCCATGGTGTCACAGCAACCTCAAACTCTTGGGCTCAAGACATCCTCTTGGCTGAGCCTGCTGAGTAGGTGGAACTACAGATACCTGCCACAATGCCTGGCTAGTTTTTCTATTTTTGGTAGAGATGGGGTCCTCCTTCTTGTTCAGGCTGGTCTTGCCTGACCTCAAGTGATCCTCCTGCCTCAGCATCCCAGAGTACTATGATTACAGGTGTAAGCCATTGAACCAGGCCTATTGTGCTTTTTAAGACAGCTGTGAAATCTCTGTCAGAGAATGAGGGATGGTACAAAATGATTTATATTTACAAGTGTAATTTATTTAATTCTATTTATTTTTCTGTTATGCCTCTGTTACATTAACTAATATTTATAGATGTGTTATGAATATTAAGATGATAGGTAAGGTAAAGAACCTGGCATATAAGGTGGTCAATAAATGTTTGCAGATTTGAATTTAAATTTTTACTTTATTGGGCTCACATACACACTGTCTTTTGAAAAGTTGTAGAGAAGAACTTGCCACCTGCTTCCTGTCTTCCCATATTGGCATTTCCTGTTGTGGCTTTACTGAACAGCTGTCACTCTCCTTGAGCATTGCTCACATTTTACCAGAGGTTGGGTTATAAGTTAAATGGGTATATATATGTAACTCTTGTTAGTTCTGCCACATGACTCTTCCATTTAACTCTTCACTTTTCAGGGACAAATATTTCCATTTCTTTTAGCTTTTTCTTACTTCTTTATCATTCTGGTTGTTCTTAGAAGTGAGTCAGTTTATCTTTTTTTTTTTTTACTTTGGTATCCAGAAGTACATTTGATGGTACAAACTCAAGTTTTTCATCAGTTTGATAGTCTTCCCTCATAATTCTAGACCATCTCTATACACTTAGTATAGTTTTATCTAGCCTCAATGTTTTTTCTTATTTTTGTATTTTATACTTGTTTCATGATCATTTTCTTCACAATGAGCTGATAAAAGTTCTTGAGAGCCAAGACAGTGTTTTAGGCATCATTTTGTGTCCTAGATACACCAAGCAAAGTTCTAAGTGTGCAGTTTGATCGTAGATATAATTTTTTTTTTTTTTTTTTTTAGACAGAGTCTTACTTTTTCACCCTTTGTAGAGTGCTATGGCGTCACAGCTCATAGTGACCTCAAATTCTTGGGCTTAAGTGATTTTGCTTGCCTCAGCCTCCCAAGTAGCTGGACTACAGGCACCTGCCACAGTGCCTGGCTATTTTTTCGGTTGCAGTTGTTGCTTCGCAGGCTCAGGCTGGGCTTGGACCCGCCAGCCTCAGTGTATGTGGCTGGCGCTCTACTCACTGAGCTATGGGTGCCGAGCCTTAGATATAATTTTTTAAAATAAACTTTTTTGAGACAGAGGCTCACTCAGTCACTTTGGGTAGAGTGCTGCGGCATGATAGCTCACAGCAACCTCAAACTCTTGGACTGAGGCAATCCCCTTCCCTCAGTCTCCCAGCCTATAGTAGCTGGGACTACAGGTTCCTGCCACAGTGCTGGGATATTTTTAGAGATGGGCTCTTGCTTCGCTCAGGCTGGTCTTGAACTCCTTAAGCTCAAGCAATCACAGAGTGCTTGAGCCACCATGCCCAGCTAAAATAAACTTTAAAAATGAACTTTTTAATTTTAGGGCAATGGTGGGTTTACAGAAATAATGAAAAAATAATGCAGAGAATTTCTGTCTACCCTATACCCTGTTTCTCCTATGAACATTTACATTGGTGTGGTACATTTGTCATAGTTAATGAACCAATATTGATACTCTTTTAATAAAACACTAGTTTATTGAGACTTCCACAGTACTTTCCTTAGTGCTGTCTTTCTGTTTCAGGGTCCCATCCAGGATCTCACGTTACATTTAGTAATCATGTTTTGCTCCTTTTGGTTGTGACAGTTTCTCAGACTTCCCTTGAATTTAATAACTGTGGCATTTTTTGTTTTTTTGTTTAGTTTTGAGATAAGGTGTCACTCTTATCAGCCTAGAGTGCAGTGGTTTGATGATAGCTCACTACAACCTAGAATGCCTGTGCTCAAATGCCTCAGCCTCCTGAGTATCGGGTATCTGTGAGTACAGGTGCATGCCACCATGGTCAGCTAATTTTTCAGTTTTTAGTAGAGACAATGTCTTGCTCTTGCTCGGGCTGGTCTTGAACTCCTGGCCTCAAGAGATTCTCCCACCTTGGTCTCGCACTGTGTTATGATTTTAGGTGTGAGCCACTGCACCCAGCCCCTTCACAGTTTTAAAGCTTACTGGGCAGAGGTATTTGTTCTTCAATTGGGATTTGTCTGATGCTTTTCTCTGGTTAGACCAACATAATGTTCTTTTGGAAGGAAGACTACAGGGATAAGATGTTATTCTCATCACATACCAGGGTTACATAACTATCAGTGTGACCATCAGTGTTGATGTTAACCTAGATCACCTGGCTTGAGGTAGTATTTGTTTTCTGCACTGTAAAGTTACTCTTTGGAAGAAAGTCACCATGTACAGCTCACACTTAGGAGTATCTACTTAAATGTTATTGCTCAAATTGTTTCAGTTTTGGCTATTGGGAGCTCTTTCAGGTGGCTTTTGTATCCCTTGTCTTTGACATACCCTTATGAAACTGAGTGTATGTGTGTGTGTGTGTGTGTATGGAGGTGTGTGTTTGAGCATTTTCTTATTTTCTGACTACGTATAATAAGATGCTCCATGGCTCATCTTGTATATTTTGAGCTCCAGTCCTATAATGAGTCATTTCTTTCTTTCTTTCTTTTTTTTTTTTTGAGACAGAGTCTTGGTATGTTGTCTTTGATAGAATGCTGTGGCGTCACAGCTCCCAGCAACCTCAAACTCTTGGGCTTAAGCTATTCTCTTGCCTCAGTCTCCCAAGGAGCTGGGACATGGGCACCCACCACAGTGCTTGGCTATTTTTTTGTTGTAGTTGTCATTGTTGTTTTAGCAGGTCCAGGCTGGGTTCAAACCCGCCACCCTTGGTGCATGTGGCCAGCGCTGTAACCACTGTTCTATAGGCACTGAACCATTTCTTCAAGGAGCCATGGCTCCTTTTATTCAAGAACAGTATTAGAAACCAAGATGTAGGTGCTAAATGTGTTTTTGCTGCTTGAGTATTGTTGCTTCTAGGCCCTCTTAGATGACAGAGCAAGGAGATACACATATGTGTGCATGTTGACCTCTGTACATATACATATTTATAAATACATGTGCACATTAACCTGTATATATACACATATCTATAAATATTTCTGTATGTAACTATATTAAGCTAAGCGTGAGTTCATAATTCTAACTCCAACTCTGATTCCTTACCACATGTATTGTTTTAATCTCCTCTTGCTTATCTGTAACCTCCCATTTCACCATTGAGAAACTTGGCTCCTGGGCGGCGCCTATAGCTCAGTGAGTAGGGTGCTGGCCCCATATATCACAATGGCGTATTTGAGCCCCGCCCTGGCCAAACTGCAACAACAACAAAAAATATGGCTGGGCGTTGTGGTGGGCGCCTGTAAAAAAAAAGAAAAAAAAGAAAGAAACCTGGCTCCCAACATCCACTAGGATTTACTTAATTTTTTAGTCCCACTGTACATGCATAGTGGTTTCAGAATCGATAATCTGTACACCTGTGGGGAAACTATCAACCAGATAGTACAGTACTTGTGGACGGATTATTTTGGCTTCAGTCTTATAGACTCCACTCATTTCCAGTGTCAGTACTTTATTCCCCCACTTCCTTCATGAGTTTTTTTTTTTTTTTGGATACAGTCGCACTCTGTTGCCCTGGGGTGCTCTGGCATCATACCTCACAGCAACCTCAAATTCCTAGGATAAAGAGGTCCTCTTGCTCAAGTCCAGCAGTTTCCCCAAGAGTTTCTGGGCCACAAGGCCCCAACCCAGTTAACTTTCCAAGGGACACTGGCCCGCAGGGTCCAAGTCCAGCTACTATCCTAAGGTCTACTGGCCCCGTAGGCCTTGGTCAAGTTGCTTTCCCCAGGTCAGCTGCTGGGCACGTGAGCTCTTCTCCAGTAGGCCCTATGGATATCAACCAAGCTCCTTTTGCGCGACCAGCTGGAACTGTGTCTAAACCCATCTTCCTTCCAAGGATGAATGGCTCTGTAGGCAAGAGTTTGGTCTCATTTCTTAGAGTGGGGAGCCTCCCTGGCATAAACCCAGCTGCTTTCCCCAGACCAAGAGGTCTAATGGCTACAATGTACCAAAGTGGAATGTTACCACTTTAAACACCCTTCTCCCTCCAGGATCACTTTGGTTTCCCAGCACTGTGGTTCTGAGCAGGGACTGTCCATTGGGTAAAAGGACGGTAGATACAATACAGAGCTGCAGTCTGAAGAACATAGCTGGGGCTCAAGTTCAAATGAGCCATTTTTTCAACTTTTTTCTTGACTGAAGGTGAAATGTTACTTGTGGCATATGTGCCGGGCTATCCGTCAGGTCCAGAAGAGGGGAGAGCAGGGCCAGCCTGACTCTGTCCCCGGGGCTGAGCGAGACAGCGAGCGTCTGTGGCCCGAACAGGAACACGGAGCTGGGAGTCTGTCAAAGCAGGAACTCAACTTTATTGCCTCAAGCAGCCACTTATATAGAGCATGGGGAAGGGGCGGGGAAAGGAGGCGGGGGATGAGGTACAGGGCCCAAAGGTGATTGGCTGTATCTGGGTAGAGGCAGTTTTAGGCCGGGCCTTGCTGAGTCGTGGAAGTAGCTCTATGGATCTACTTCTAGTCAGGCTGGGGAAGTTGCACTAGGCCTCAGGCACATGGCAGGGCCCAACAATATGAACTACGGTAGGTGGGAATAATCCTGGCTTTGAGGGAAAGGATCTCCACCATTCCGGAAGCCTGCTATGCTTTTGTCCCACAGCTTTCTGCCCTTTACTAGTTTGTTGAATTGTACTTGTGGACTTCTCCTCAGGGATACATTGTCCTGCAGATCCCAATTCATATGTAGTCCCCTGCTCAGCACTGGAGAATCAGCCTACTACTCTCTAGAAATGTTGCATTGGTGAATGGATCATGCTTTGGTAGTTCTGACCTGGGCAGCTTGGACTTGGTCATCCTTTACTGCCATACCTTTCCCTGGGGGCCTACACACCCCGAACAGAGAAGAGGACAACCACTTCAAAGACCCACCACATGCAATCTCTGCCTGACTGGGTCCACGATTCCCTTCTCCTGGGCCTTCAGAGATGGCCAGATTTAAGGCTCCTCTACTCATCCAACTCCCTGACCACTGGTACTCCCAATCAAAGAACCTCAAAGTTAAAATGATGTGGATGGGAATATGAGGGTGGGGAGGTGGAGTGGAGGGATGAGGAAAGTAATCACTGTGCTTCATTCAGCCTGACGTAAAAGGATGATGTTTTTCCTTCATTGCATCTTTTCCTTTTTTTTTTTTTTTGAGACAGAGTCTCACTGTGTTGCCTTTGGTCAAGTGCTGTGGCGTTGCAGCAACCTCCAACTCTTGGGCTTAAGTGATTCTCTTGCCTCAGCCTCTTGAGTAGCTGGGACTACAGGCGCCTGCCACAATGCCCAGCTATTTTTTTGGTTGCAGTTGTCATTGTTGTTTTGGCAGCCTTGTCTGGACCCGCCACAGTGCCCAGCTATTTTTTGGTTGCAATTGTCATTGTTGTTTTGGCAGGCTTGTCTGGATTCGAACTTGCCAGCTGTGGTGTATGGTGCCCTAGCCACTGAGCTATAGGTGCCGAGCCAGTGTATCTTTTCTTACTGTTTCTTTAATAAATGGGATGAGAAGGCAAAAAAAAAAAGAGATCCTCTTGTTTCAGCCTCTGGAGTGGCTGAGACTATAGGAGTGCCCAGCTAATTTTTCTATTTTTCTATTTTTAGTAGAGACAAGGTTTCAATCTTGCTCAGGCTGGTCTTGGACTCAAGAGCTCTGGCTCCTGCCTTGGCCTCCCTGAGTGCTAGGATTATAGACATGTGCCACCTCGCCAGCCTGTTTCATGTATTTGTAATAGATACAGAATCTTCTCTTATGTTCTGTATTTCTTGCTGAGATCCCTTTATCTCCTGACTTTTGCTTTTAAATTGAAAAGTATATTTATTTCAGGCTAATATGAGAGTATAATCAACCAGGTCAAAATACTTGATTTTGTTAGGTAGAATCCCTCTTGTGGCTATGTTCCACACTCAAAAGGTGTGCTAAACACCCTCATACTGTGACCATTTGGTTAGAGCACTCCACTCCCCTCCTCGTTCCCCCTCCGTTCCCTCATTACCTTTCCCCACAACTTGAATTGAAATGAGTTTTTCTCCTATGTATGTATGCATTAGGTCATGTACTGGCTTCATATTAGTATTAAGTCCATTGTGTTTCCATTCTTGTGGTACTTTACTCAGAAGAATGTGTTTCAGCTCCATCCCAGATATTACAAGAGATGTGAAGTCACCATCTTTTTTATGGAATAGTATTCCATGGTATGTATATACCCCAATTGTTAATTCATTCCTGACTTAATGGGCATTTAGATTGTTTCCACATCTTCGTGATTGTAAATTGAGCTGTGATAAATAATCTAGTGCAAATGTCATTATGATAAAATGATTTTTTTTCTTCTGGGTATATGCCTAGTAATGGAATTGCAGGGTCAAAGGGGAAACCTAATTTGAGTTCTTTGAGGATTCTTCATGCTTTCCAAAGAGGCTGTATTAGTTTGTAGTCCTACGAACAATGTAAAAGTGTTCCCCTTTCTCTACACCTGCAGCTTTGGGACTTTGTGATGTCAGCTAATCTTACTGAGGTTAGGTGATATCTCAGGGTGGTTTTGATTTGCATTTCTCTTGATGATTAGAGACGATGAACATTTTTTCATATATTTGTTAGCCATTTTTCTGTCTTCCTCATAGAAGGTTCTATTCATGATTCTTGCCCAGTGATAGACAGGATTGTTAGCTCTTTTTTTGTTGATTAATTTGAGTTCTCTGTAGATCCTAGTTACCAAGGCTTTGTCCAATTCGTAATATGCAAATATCTTTTCCCATTCTGAAGTTTGTGTATTTGCTTTGGTTGTCTTCTTAGCTGTATAGAAGCTTTTCAGTTTAATTAAGTCCCATTTATTTATTTTTGTTATTTCAATTGCCACAGAAATCTTCCTCATAAAATCTTAACCCACCTTGACATCAAGAGTTTTTCCCACACTTTCTTCTAGGATTTTTATAGTTCTATGCCTTAGATTTAGATCTTTTATCCTTCTTGAATCAATTTTTGTAAGTGGTGAAAGGTGCATGGTCCAGTTTCAGTCTTTTACATGTGGTTATCCAGTTTTCCAAGCACTACTTATTGAATAGGGATTCTTTTCCCCTACTGCCTGATTGTTTAAGAGTTTACATACAATAAAATTTTTTCATTATGCCTTAAAGGTCCATGGGTTTTGGCCAGTCATGGTGATGCATGGTTGTGATCCCAGAATTTAGGGAGGCTGAAGCAGGAGGATCACTTCAGGCCAGGAAGTGGAGACAAGCCTGGGTAGCTTACCAAAACCCTGTCTTTTCAGGGTCCAGACATTTTAAAAATTAGCTATGTGTGGTGGAGCATATCTGTACTCTTAGCTCCTCAAGAGGCTGAGGCTGGAGGATGACTTGAGCCCAAAACTTCAAAGTTGTAATGAGCTATGCTTGGGCACTGCACTGTACTGTAGGTGAGACCCTGAGAACCTGTCTTCAAACAAAAAAAAAAATTAAAAAAACTCCACAGCCTCTATGTTGTTGGTTTTTTTCTTTTGAGACAGTCTGACTATGTTGCCCTGGGTAGAGTGCTATGGCGTCACAGCTCACAGCAACCTCAAACTCTTTGGGCTTAAGTGATTCTGTTGCCTTAGGCTCCCAAGTAGCTGGGACTAAAGATGCCCGCCACAATGCTTGGCTATTTTTTGGGTGTAATTGTTGCTATTTTGGCAGGCCCAGGCTGGATTTGAACCCACTAGCTCTGGTGTATGTGGCTGGTGACCTAGTCACTGAGCTACAGGCACTGAGCCACCTTTATGGGTTTTAACAGACTTTAAATGTATTTGCCATTATAGCATTTAATGTACAGAATAGTTTCATAGCTCTAGAAAGTTTGTCTTATTTACTAACTTCTCTTATACCAGCCTCTTAAAACTACTCACTAATCTGTTTACTGTCATTAGTTTTGGCTTTTCCAGAATGTTCATATGTTAATAATTACTTTTTTTTTTTTTTTAAACAGAATCTCACCCTGTGGTCTGGACTAGAGTGTCATGGCTTCAGCCTAGCTGACAGCAACCTTGAACTCTTCTGCTCAGGCAATCCTCCTGTCTAAGCCTCCCAAATAGCTGGAATACAGGCATTTGACACCACACTCGACTAATTTTTCTATTTTTATTTATTTATTTTTGAGACAGAGTCTCACTCTGTTGCCCTGGGTAGAATGCCCTGGTGTCACGGCCCACAGCAACCTCAAACTCTTGGGCTCAAGCAGTCCTTTTGCCTCAGACTCCTGAGTAGCTGGGAATAGAAGTGCCCTCTATGATGCCTGGCTAGTTTTTCCGTTTTCAGTAGAGATAGGGTCTTGCTTTGTTTAGGCTGTTCTTGAACTCCTGACCTCAGGCAATCCTCCTGCCTTGGCCTCCCAGAGGCTAGGATTATAGACTTCAGTCACTACACCCAGCCAATATACAGTATAACCTCTGTAAGTTGACCATCCAACGGACTGTAACAAACTGTGCAACATACAGAGATGGTCAACGTAAGGAACTAGGCCGTGTGGTGCATATCTAGTGTGTGAAAATTAGGTCAACTTGAGGTAGTCAATGTAGGCAAGTAGTCAACTGTGGAGGTTCTGTTGTATTACATTAAAAAAAAATTTTTGAATGATTTTTTATGCTCACAGCATTTTGTTAAGTAGTGGGAGATAGAAGTACTAGATAACTAATATTTGGAAACATACTTTTTATTGATGTAAAATTCATGCAACTTAAAAATTCATGATCTGAAATGTATAGTTAACCACTTTTTTTTTTTTTTTTTTGAGATAGAGCCTCAAGCTGTTGCCCTGGGTAGAGTGCTATGGCTTCACAGCTCACAGCAACCTCCAACTCCTGGGCTCAAGTAATTCTCCTGTCTCCGCCTCCTAAGTAGCTGGGACTATAGGTGCCGCCTCAATGCCCGTCTGGTTTTTTTTAGTTGCAGCCATCATCATTGTTGGGTGGGCCCGGGCTGGATTCAAACCCACCATCTCAGGTGTATGTGGCTGGCGCTTTAGCTGCTTGAGCCACAGGCTCCGAGCCTAGTTAACCATTTTAAGGGTAGACTTAAGTGGCTTTTAGCACATTCACAATGTTGTGCAATCATTGTTGAACTCCAGAACATTTTGTCTCCCTGAAAAGAAACCCTATACCCCTTAAGCAGTTCCTCCCCTCTTACCCTGGCAACAAATAGTCTATGGGTTCTTTAGGGTTTGACCATTGTGGATGTTTCATATAAATGGAATCATATAATACATTGCCTTTTGTTTCCGGGTTCCTTCACGTAATGTTTTTATTCATCCATGTTATAGCATGTTCCAATACTTTATTCCTTTCTTATGGCTAAATAATATTCCATTGTGTGGATTTTCCACATTTTGTTTATCCATTTATGAGTTAATGAACATTTGGGTTGTTTCTACTTTGTGGCTATAATTTATAATGCTCCTTTGAATGTTTTTGTATGAGTTTTTGTTTGAAAGTTTGTTTTTAGTTCTTTTAGGTACATAACTAGAATATTTTATTTTTTGACAAATTTATTGTCATGTAAAGTAGAAAATTACCCAATTGTTTGACTTGATATAAAGTGCTAAAAGAATTTTATTTTCTCCTGGCAGATGATGTTTAATAGGGACTCCTGAAATCATGCAATTTTCTTGTCTCAACAGAATAAAGAATTTTGGTCCAGATGGAGTAACAGTAGGTAGCCTTCCTCTAGAATTTTGTTATAGGAACATTCTGAATTATGTACCATTTAGTTGTCTGTGTGAGAGTACCCAGTGATCTCCACTGTGAAGATGGATTATGAGATCTGCTGGTGGACTCAAGGAATCTCTGAGCTTATGAATTGCATTTAACATTATGTATTCAGAGGGATAGTAGGAAGGATTCCCGGTTAGTAATCTAGTTGGCATCAGTGATGTTATGGAGGCGAGGTTTGTATTAGCATCAGATATTATTATTTTCTTTTCTTTCTTTTTTTTTTTTGAGATAGAGTGCCATAGTGTCACAGCTCACAGCAACCACAAACTCTTGGGCTTAAGCAATTCTCTTGCCTCAGCCTCCCAAGTAGCTGGGACTACAGGCACCCACCACAATGCCCAGCTATTTTTTGGTTGTAGTTGACCCAGACTGGATTCGAACCCGCCAGCTCCGGTATATGTGGTTGGCACCCTAACCCTACAGGCGCCAAGCCTGTTCTCTATTTCAACACCTGATCCTGAAGCTTTGTTTTGCAGCTGTTGCTTTGATACCTTTGCTTTGACAAAGTCACTTTCCTCAGGAAGACTTGGCAAAATTTTTGTCTTTTGCCAGTTTGGGCAACCTGACCAATTTCAGTGAGTAGGGCACCAGCCAAGGGTGGTGGGTTCGAACTGTCCCTGGTCAAACTGCAACAAAAAAATAGGGAGGCTGAGGCAAGAGAATCGCCTAAGCCCATGAGCTGGATGTTGCTGTGAGCTGTGATACTACAGCACTCTACGGAGGGCCACAAAGTGAGACTCTTGTCTCCAAAAAAAAAAATCTAATACAGTTTTTCAAGCTTGTTGAAAGCAAGGAACAATTTTTGCTTTAGCTTATTTTTATGTGACTTTGTAGTTCCCAGGAGACAGTGAAAAGTAAATAAATTGTATTGACCACCATCGTACTTACCTCAGTGATTTTCTCTGTAGGCAAGCTCTTTAAAAGGGTTTGAAAACCACTGTCTATAATAGAACACTGGGTTGGAAATAAGATGATTTTAGTTAGTTTTTTCTTCTCCAAAAGACAAACATTCTGTTACCAGACTGTTACCTTATAGCTTCTTTTTATAAAAAAAAAAATAATATTGTCTCTAATTTACTGGATAATATGATGGGAACTGAGTTTTATTAATCAGATCACTTTGAATTTTTTGGAAGAGAGATATACTGGAAGATGTGTATATTGTGAAAGTTCTTGTGCTTTTTTCTTTATCTTAATGATTTGAGTAAGTCTGCTCTCTAACTGTAATAAGAGTCTATGTCCAGTATGTATATTTTATGTTTATGTTTACCATTTTTAGTGCTCTTTCTTCTGTTGTACAATTCTATAATAGATTTCTATGTGGTCTTATTTTCCTTCTGGTTGAAGGACTTTTTTTAAAACATTTCCTCTAGGTTCAGGTTTACTGTTGATGAATCTTTTTAAAAACTTCTGTATGTCTGAAGAAGTCTTTAATTTGTTTTTGGTTTTAGAAGCTATTTTCACTGCGTATAGTATCCTAGTTTTCTTTTTTTAGTACTTGTTTCACTGTCTTTTTGCTTGCATTGTTTCTTTTTTTTTTCTAATTTCAGATTAATATGAGGGTATAAACGATTAGGTTGTGATGTTTGCATTTGTTGGAAAGGTCCCTGTTGTAGTCGTGTCCTGCATCCCCAAGGTGTGCCATGTGTCCACTTACCTTATGCTCATTAGTTGGGAGCACACCAATTGCTCTCCCTTCCCTACTTCCCCCTCCCTCTCCTCCCCTTCTCCATCCCTCTTCCCTATCCCAACTTGAATTAAATTGAATTTTTCTCTTTCGTGGATGTGAATTAGTTTGTCTACTTGCTTCATATCAGTATTGAGTACGTTGGATACTTGCTTTTCCTGGCCTGTGTTGTTTCTAATGAGACGTCTCCTTTCATTGGGTTTATCTTTATTCCTCTGTATGCAATGTGTGATTGTTTTCTTCTGGCTGCTTTTTTTTTATCTTTCAAAAAATATTTTTTTTTATTGTGGTAAAATATGTATAATTTATAATTTACCATCTTACCCATTTTTAAGTGTACAGTTCAGTGTTATTAAATACATTTATGATGTTGTACAACCATTACCCTCATCCATTTCCAGAACTCTTTTTCATCTTGCAAACTGAAATTATCTGTTAAACACACTAACTCTCCAGCACCCTTCTCCCTCAGGCCTTGGCAAATATCATTCTCCTTTTTATGAATTTGACTACTCTAGATACCTCATATAAGCAAAAATCATACAATATTTGTGTTTTTTTTGTGATTGGCTTATTTCATTTGGCATAATGTCCTAAAGGTTCATCCATGTTGTAGCATGTATCAGAATTTTCTTCCTTTTTAAGACTGAATAATATTCTGTTGTATGTCATATACTACATTTTGCTTACACAGTATTGATGGACACTTGGGTTGCTTCCACCTTTTAGCTATTGTGAATATGCTCCTATGAACATGAGTATACAGATATCTCTTAGAAATCCTGCTTTCAGTTTTTTGAGTATATACTGAGAAAAAGAATTGTTGGACCATATAGTAATTCTGTTTTTAATGTTTTGAGGTACTCTTTTCTACATTGACTGTACTGTTCTATTAACTTTCCATATCTTGCCAACACTTGCTATTTTTGTTTGCTTGTTTTTGGACATTGAGTTTTCAGTTTATCACCCTCAGTAGAGTGCTGTGGCATCATAGCTCACAGCAACCTCCAACTCTTGGGCTCAGGCAGTCCTCTTGTATCAGTTTTTCTATTTTTAGTAGAGACAGGTCTTAGTTTTTGCTCAGACTGGTTTCGAACTCCTGAGCTCAAGCAATCTACCAGCCTCAGCCTCCCAGAGTGCTAGGATTACAGGTGTGAGACACCATGCCCAGCCAGCAACCTCAAACTCTTGGGCTCAGCCTCCCAAGTAGCTGGGACTACAGGTGCCCATCACAACGCCCAGCTGTTGTTAGAGATGGGAGTCTCACTCTTGCTCAGGCTGGTCTTGAACTCGTGGGTGAGCTCAGGTAATCCACTAGCTTTGGCCTCCCAGAGTGCTGGGTCTTACTTGTTTTTTGAGAGCAACTATCTTAATAGATGTGAAGTGGTATCTCATTGTACTTTTGATTTTCATTTCCCTAATGATTAGTAATGTAGAGTATCTTTTTATGTTCTTAATGGTTTGATTGTTCATTTATCTTTTTTGGAGAAATGCCCTTTGCTCATCTTTATTGGGTCATTTGCTTTTTAGTTGAATTTTAAGAGTTCTCTATATATTCTGATACACTGTTTTTTTTTTATTTTTTAAAATAGAGATTGGGTCTTGCTGTGTCACCCAGGCTAGAGTGCAGTGTTGTGATCGTAGCTCACTGCAGCCTTGAGCTTCTGGGCTTAAGCTATCCTCTGGCCTCCGTCTCCCTAGGAGCTGAGATTACAGGCCAGGACCATTATTCCTGGTTTATATTCTGGATATTAATCCCGTGAGAGATATATGATTTGTAAATATTTTCTCTCATTCTGTATTCCTCTGGCTGCCTTTAGGATTTTTCCTTATCTCTTATTTAGCAATTTGATTTTAATGTGCCTTGATGGAATTTTAGCTTTCTTTCCTTTTTTTTCTTTCTTTTTTTTGAGACAGAGTCTCACTTTGTGCCCAGGCTGGAGTGCCATGGCGTCAACCTAGCTCACAACCTCAAACTCTTGTTCTCAGATGATGCCCTTGCTTCAGTCTTCCCAGTAGCTAAAACTATAGGCACCTGCCACTATGCCTAGCTAGTTTTTCTTTCTTTATTTATTTACTTATTTTGAGACGGAGTCCCACTTTCTTGCCCTCTGTAGAGTGTGGTGGCATCATAGCTCATAGTAACCTCAAACTCTTGGGCTCAAGCGATCCTCTTGCCTCAGCCTCTTGAGTAGCTGGGACTACAGGCACCTGCCACAATGCCTGGCTATTTTTAGAGACGAGGTCTGGCTCTGGCTCAGGCTGGTCTAGAACTTAAGAGCTCAGGCAATCCACCTGCCTCAGCCTTCCAGAGTGCTAGGATTACAGGAGCCACTGTGCCTAGCCTAGTTTTTCTGTTTTTAGTAGAGCCAGGACCTCACTCTTGCTCAGTCTGTTCTCAAACTCCTGAGCTCACGTGACCCATCTACCTTGGGCTCCCAGAGTCCTAGGATTATAGGTGTGAGCCACTGCACTCAGCCAGTTTTAGCTTTCTTCATATTTTTTGTGCTTGGTGTTTGTAGTGCTTTTTTTGAATCTGTAGGTTTGTAGTTTTCATCAAATTTGAAAAATTTCTGATTATTATTTCTCCAAATATCAGCCTCCCACCCCCAGACTACACATATATCAATATTATTGGGCTTCTTGAGATTGTCTTACAACTTACTGATGCTCTGCTCTTTTTTCTTGGTCTTGTGTTCTGGGTTTCTTTTTGGATAGTTTTTATTGCTTATGTCTTTACATTCACTAATCTTTTCTTTTATCGTGTCTTATGTGCTGCTAGTCTTAACCACTGTAGTTCATTCCAGCCTCCGAGATATATATATATATATATATATATATTCCGATATATATATATATATATATATATATATTTATTTATTTATTTTTCATTCTATAATTTATTCATTTATTTTTTTTTAGAGGCAGAGTCTCATTTTGCTGCCCTCGGTAGAGTGCTGTGGCATCATAGCTCACAGCAAACTCCAGCTCTTGGGCTTAGGCGATTCTCTAGCCTCAGTCTCCCTAGTAGGTGGGACTATAGGCTCCCACCACAACACCCGGCTATTCCTTGTTGCAGTTTGGCTGGGGCTAGGTTCGAAACCACCACCCTCGGTATATGGGGCCGGCGCCCTACTCACTGAGCCATAGGCGTCACCCTCTATAATTTATTGTTGGTTGCTAAGATATAACATATTCCTAGTCCAGTAAGATAGCTAAAAAGGGTACACAAACCACCCTGCATGTCAAATTAACTTAGTGTCTTTGTTTTCACATTAACTTTTAGTTTCTCTGACAGACCTGCTTTTTCCTACATTTTCTGTTGATGCGGACATCTACATTAGTTCTACAATATTTGTTTTGTAAGGTGCCAAAATGCTTGGTCTGTTTGGCTGACTACAAACTAATATTTATATCTATGTTTGGTTGTATGGGACCATCATCTTGCTATAAAAAACTTGAAATAGATTTTTATATTTTCTTTACTATACATGTGCTGCTTATTTATTTATTGTTTATTATCAATGAAAAAGCTGGGTTACCTGCAGATATGTACCTTTGTTATTGCTGTCATTGGTAATG
Source organism: Loris lydekkerianus (assembly GCA_963574355.1). NCBI lineage: Eukaryota > Metazoa > Chordata > Mammalia > Primates > Lorisidae > Loris > Loris lydekkerianus. Next base: position 27,099 of record CAUYPK010055213.1, read on the forward strand.
AAGTGTCAGCTGGGCTTGGCCACTTATTTTACCTCTGTGCGATCTTTTAATGTTCACTGATGTTAACGAAAAATTTTGCAGCCTGATGACTGATATAGGTTGAGTATCTGTTATCCAAAATGCTCTTGACCAGAAGGGTTTCAGATTTTGGATGTTTTAGATTTTGGAATATTTGCATTATATTTATGGTTGAGCATTCCTAATCTGATAGACTTAAATCTGAAATGCTCCTATGGGCATTTCCTTTGAGTGTTATGTTGGTGCGCAAAGTTTTGGATTTTGGAGCATTTTGGATTGGACTTTTAGATTTGGGATGCTTTTGATTGTTTGTCAGACTGTCATTTGTATTCAGTAGTTCTTTCTCTTTCTTTTGATTCTCTGTCCCAGCAGGTATTACTCTCTGGAGAAGACACACCCACAGTTAGCGTTTTCTTCAGAGGCTGACACTTGGTGAACAGTTTTCTTGGTTACAAGATTTAGAAGACAGTGTCTGTTTTCCCAGATTGGATCTCTTTTCGTATGGATCTTCTGTTTCTATGTCTTTTTTAAAAAGAACTTTTTGGGAAACATTTTGGATTACAACTGTTCGTCCTCATCTATGCAAAGAAAGGAAAGCTATTGCTGGGAATTTTGAGGAGGTATGTGTTTTTTCTTCTATGGCAAAATCACATCAGTATTCAAAGCAGTATAAAATAGTGGTATAACCGTAACACTTTCCTCTGTACAACTCATTTCTCATTCATTCACTTGGTCCATCTTCCTTTCTCCCATCTCTCTTTTTCTCTGGCAGTTTTTTTTTTTTTTCCTTTTTTGGAGACAAGAGTTTCACTTTGTTTCCCTTGGTAGAGTGTCATGGTGTCATATCTCACAGCAACCTCAAACTCTTGGGCTCAAGTGATTCTCTTGCCTCAGCCTCCCAAATAGCTGGGACTACACACACCCTCATAATGCTGGGCTATTTTTAGAGATGAGGGTCTTGCTCTGGCAGGCTGGTCTCAAACCTATGAAGTCAAGCAATCCATTTGTCTTGACCTCCCAGTTCTCTGGCAATTGTAATAGCACAAAAATATTTATTTATTTTTTGAGACAGAGTCTCATTGTGTTGTCTTTGGTGAGTGCTATGGTGTCACAGCTCATAGCAACCTCAAACTCTTGAGCTTAAGCAATTTTCTTGCCTCAGCCTTCCAAGTAGCTGGGATTACAGGCACCCACCACAACGCTCAGCTATTTTTTGTTGCAGTTTAGCTGGCCTGGGCTGGGTTTGAACCGCCTCCCTCCATGTATGTGGTTGGTGCCATAACCATTGTGCTTTGGGCCTGCTGGGCCAGAACTTTCTTAATGTACTCATTTGTTACATTCTTCCTGAATATTATTGGACACTGAATTAGATATGTAAGTAACAGGAAAAAGCTTGAATTCTTATTCTTTAAGTTGATATTAATACAATTTCAGGGAACTGAGTTTGTTCCCATTCTGCATAGACACTGTATGGTTTGGGAAAGTTTAATGTCTTCAGTATAATATATGGCTATTTGATTTTATGGTCTGATTTAGTTTCACTTGCAAGAGATGTGATGTCATGGGATTTTGAAGTGAAAATTGAGAGACTTCAGTCTCAGTTTTGACATTATTACTTCCATGCTCTGAGAGTAAATTGTATGTTTGTTTCCTCACTTCTAAAATGGGTTTACTGTTATTTACTTTATATAGCTCATGGGGTTGTTGAGATTCAGATGAGAATATTTGTTTCATGTAAAAATTAGTTTTGTTACTGCATTGCAGAGAAGTTGTAGGTACATCTGTGCTTTTCATTCAAAGGCTAAGTTTTTCTTTCTGCAAACTTTTTTTATGGTATAGCCCTGTCATGATCATAAATCAGACCTTTAATTCTTCATACTTAATTATGGATGAACAATAGTTTTTATAGTGCCTACGTTTTTATTGAGGTGACTAGTATATTTTAAGAAGTGGATTTGTTAAATGTATTGCTGAGAGAAAAGTCATTTTCTATATTAAGGAACTATTTTACAAGATTCATTGGGTAGTGTTTTGAAGCAAAAACTCAAATTTATTATTTTATACATTTAAAAATATTTATTGAGTGGTTACTATGTTTTGGGCACTGGGGAAGAAAACTAACAAAAATCTCTACCTTCATAGAGCTTACATTATGTATTAGGAGGGTAGCCAGAGTAAATGAGATTAAATAATGAATGTAACAAGACAGTTTCTATACTTATGATGACAGATTCTAATGAGAAAAGTAAAAGCAGGAAAGCGGGAATAGGAGGGTATATTGAGGGGATGGATTGAGTGGTCACAGACAGCCAAACATAGAAGTAAAGGCTTGAAAGAGTTCAGGGAGTGAGTGGTAATACAGATACAGTAGACTCTCCATAGTTCACCACCTCCTTGACTTAAATTTTCATAGACTGGACATGTACCACATGTACATATCATATAATAGGACTAGTTTCTTATGTTGATCACCACTGTTTGTTGACCAGTTTGTTAATAGTCCTTTGGGTGTTCAATTTAACAGAGGTTCCGCTCTCCATGAGAGGAGTATTCCAGGTATGTATAGTGAATGTCCAGTGCAAAGGTCCCGAGACAGAAGCTTGCCTGAGAAATGGCAAGGGTGGGGTTGTGTTGCTTATTTTGTGTGCCTTATAGAAGTGCTTTTCAAACTTTAATGTACACATGCATTACCTTGGGTGGTGGGTTCCTTTTAAAATTTAGATTCTAATTTTGTAAGTCTGAGGTGGGGCCATTTCTAATAAGTTCCTAGGTGAGGCTGACACTGCAGGTCCTTTGTAGGACTTAAGCTTTTACATTAGGTCAGTGGTTCTCAACCTGTGGGTTGTGACTCACAGGAACTGTATTAAAAGGCCGTGGCATTAGGAAGGTTGCATTAGGAAGGTTGAGAACCACTGCATTAGGTGAAATGGAAAGTCTTTGGAGGGATTTGGGCAGTGAGGTGATTTGATGTGATTTACATTTTGACATTATCACTTCTCTGGCTACTGTGTTATAATAGATTGGTGGTTAATTGGGCAAGGGTAAAAGTAATACCAGTTATGAGGCTGTTACTATAATTGAAGTGAGAGAAAGTGCGGTTGGTGTTAGTAGCAGTGACTATGGTGACACATGCTCTGATTCTGGATGTATTTTATAAGTACAATCAACAGGTTTTGCCGATAGATTGGATATATACTATGCAAGAAAGAAAAGAGTTATGGTTAACTCCAAGGTTTTTGCAGTGAGTTTCTCAATGGATGCAATCGCCATTTGTTGTGATGGGGAAGACTAAAAGAGAAACAAGTTTGGAGGACAGGAACAAAAATTAGAGATGCCTGTTAGATTTAGAGATGTTGAGTAGGCAGTTGGGTTTGTTAATCTGGAATTCCGGAGAGATCTCTTGAGGCATACCTCAGGGTGCTGTTGACAAATAGATTGTATTTAAAGCCAGGAAGCTGGATGAAATCACCAATGGCGTAAGTGGAGATGAAAGTTAGAACAGGTTGAAGGACTTAACTCCAGCAGGGGTCATCAAACTGCAGCCCGTGGGCCACATGAAGCAGTGTGCAGTGTGATTGTATTTGTTCCCGTTTTGTTTTTTTACTTCCAAATAAGATATGTGCAGTGTGCATAGGAATTTGTTTATAGTTTTTTTTTTTAAACTATAGTCCAGCCCTCCAATGGTCTGAGGGACAGTGAACTGGCCCCCTCTTTAAAACGTTTGAGGACCCCTGGTAGAGTTTGGGGATGAGGAGGAAACATCAGAGATTTAGTAGCAGTAGGCCAAAGAGGTAGGATGAAAACCAGATTAGACCAGTGATTTTCAACTGGTGTGCTATGAAACTTTTTAAAAATCATTAATTAAATTATTTTTGAAAGAAGTTCAAGCACAGTAAGCATATTCTTGTTTTACTCTTTTTATTTTTTTGATCAACATAATTTAAGTGTTTTATGGAAGTTTAACTATAGGTTCAAGTGTGCCTTGAGATAAAAAAGGTTGAAAAATACCAGGTTAGAGGGTATTCTGAAGCTAAATGAAGAAAGTATTTCAAGGAGTAGGGCACAATCAACTGTGTCAAATATTATAATTAAGATGGGGGCTGAAAATTAGCCTTTTGATTTAGTAATTTGAAAGTTATTGTAGTAGTAAAGAGTAGTTTTAGTGGAACAGGGAAGTTATAAAAGCCTGATGGGAGATGTTGTCTTTCCCAAAGCAATTCTGTAAACCCTAATGAGGTTTGGACACTTAGATAAAAATCCATAACCCTACATAAATATATTTTTTTTCTTTTGAGACAGTGTCACTATGTCGCCATTGGTAGAGTACTGTGGCATCACAGCTCACAGCAACCTCAAACTCTTGGGCTTAAGCCATTCTCTTGCCTCAGCCTTCCAAGTAGCTGGGACTACAGGCGCCCACCACCAACGCCCGGCTAGTCTTTGGTTGCAGTTGTCGTTGTTTTGGCTGGCCCTGTCTGGATTTGAACCCGCCAACTCCGGTGTATGTGGCTCGCGTCCTTTTACTGCTGAAAAGGCGCTACTTTTACTGCTGAAAGACACTTTATAGTCTTTGGTCTGTGAAAGGTGCTTGTGAAAACCTCACACTCTGAACTATTCTTTAGTAGAAATGTTTAGCTTGTGTAACATCCTCATCCTCATAAGCTTCTGATGAGCTTATGTACATAACCAAAGTAGATGGGTGTAGATAACTTCATTTTGGTCTTTATAGAAGACCTCTTTTTCTTCATTTATTTATTTTAAAAATATTTATGTGTGTTGGCTCTGTTGTAGGTGCTGCTGATATAGTGGATAAAAATTTCTGCTGTAATGGACTTTATGTTTTAGTGGAAATGAGGTAGCAGATTAGGGCCAAGACTTGATAGTGGTCTCAAACCTGTATTGGTCTTTTATTTCCCCTCTTCACCCCTGCTCTTCCCTCCTCTTCGCAATAGAGATGAGACTACACTATGTTGCCCAGACTAGATTCAAACTCCTGGGCTAAGGATCTTTCCATCTCAGCTTTCTGAGTAGCCAGGACAATAGGTGCTTGTCATCATGCCCAGCTTCTAATACTGGACATTTTAATGTATTGTGGACATATGGGAAACCCAAAGAAGCTGAAATTTCCTTTTTAACTAAGACAGTGCTTAAATATTGTGGAGAATAAGGAAAACAGAGTTAGGCAATTATCTGACACACTGGTTATGAAGAGAAAGATTCAGATATATGGAATTTATTTTCTCTTTTAGATTCTTAGATGCTGTAAGTGGCAGCTTATGGGATTGATTCCATAGTAATTTGAGTCAGCAGACTTTTGAGCATTGATTATACACAAGGCACTATGCCAGGTGCTAGTAATTCAATAATGATTTTTAGGTACTTTGTAGAAATATCAGCCTTGACCCACTTTCAGGATTCTCTTATGCATAACATAAATCTAAAAGCAGCTTTTAAAATTTTATTTCAAACTTTTTTGAATAGGAATATATAAATGTTGAAAGAATTTAAAAGTGAAAAAAAAAGCTATTTAATCCCTGATTCCTAGCCTCCAGTTCTCCTTAGAAATGATTTTTTCCATCTTTTTGCATCTCCTTCCAGATATTTTGAATATATATGTATATATATGTATATAATAGTATATTTATATTTCACTAGTATATTTATATTTTAGTAGTATATATTTCTTTCTTTTTTTTTTTTTGAGACAGAGTCTCACTATTTCGCCCTTGGTAGAGTGCTGTAGCATCACAGCTCACAGCAATCTCAAACTCTTGGGTTTAAGCAATTCCCTTGCCTCAGCTTCCTGAGTAGCTGGGACTACAGGTGCCTACCACAACACCTGGCTATTTTTTGGTTGCAGCTGTCGTTGTTTAGCAGGACTGGGCTGGGTTCGAACCCACCAGCTCTGGTGTATGTGGCTGGTACCCTACTCAGTGAGCTACAGACGCTGAGCCTCAGTAGTATATATTTCATTTCATTATATTTTTTATTTCATGAGCTCTGTCCTTCCTAGTCAACACTTGATCTTTTTGTCCTTATTTTAAGTGGCATTTTTGTAGGCATTTATTTACTGGAATGTTCCCTTCTCACTATTTTCAAATTCTTATGGACTGTTGAGTTAAAGATCCTGCCTCATACCACCTAAAAGCCCAAACCAAAGGCAATTCTCCATCTTTCTTTTTTCTTATTAAATATATTACAGATTGGGTGTCGCAAATTAGAAAATAAATCCAAAAATAAATCCAAAATGTTCAAAATCTGGAACTTTTTGATCACTCAAAGGAAATGCTCATTGGAGCAGGATTTTGGATTTTTGGATTTGGGATTCTCAGCCAGTAAGTATAATACAAATATTCCAAAATCTAAAAAAATCCTGAATCTAACACATAGCTAGTCCCAAGCATTTTGGACAAGGAGACTTACCCTGTACTACTTACAAACTTCTTTTTATAGTTGCATAATATTCCATGTTATATATTTATCATGATTTTGTTTCGTTTGGTTTTCCATATGCCCATAATACATTAAGGCTAGTGCTGGTTTTGAGACTACTTGTCCCAGTCTGCTGTGTCATTTTCATTAGAATTAAAGCTCCATTAATTTTCATTGATGGACAAAAAATGTATTCAGTTGTAAATAATAGTAACAGAAAACCTAACAGTAATGTAAAGAGTAAAGACATTTTAATTGTCTCATAAAATCAGAAGCTAGGAGATAGGTAATTTAGAATTAGTTCTGTAGCTCAGTAATATTTAGGACCCAGTTTTTTTTCCCTCCGTACCTTTGCTTTTCTTACCATGTTGGCTTTTCAGCCTCTCTGTGTCATGTCACCTTATGGTTGCAAGATGGCTGTTTCAGTTCTAAGCAGCGTACTAACTGCATTTAGGAACAGGAAATGGAGGGTGAAATATTTCTCCACAGGGAAGATAATGTTATTTTACATTTTACAAAAAATAATCCCTAGAAGTCTCCTAAACAGTGCTTTGTGAACTTTAGTGCACATAGAATTACCTGGAGAGCATGTTAAAATATAATTCATATTGCATATTTGGGGGATCTACTTCAGGAATTCGGAAATCTGTAGATATGGAATAGGGCCTGAGGCTTTGCATTTCTTTTGAGTTCCCAGGTGATGCTGATGCCGTGCAGTCAGCAAACCAAGCTTTGAGTAGCACTGCCTTATGTGATATCTTATGTTTTATTGCTGCCCCTAAATCCACGTGTTTCTGGGAAAGAGAATATGATAGCCATAGATGCATGAAACCAATTATTACCACCCTGAACAGAATGTAAGTTCTGATTAATGAGGAAGAGGCAAAACTGGCTATTGGATTAATAACTAATAGTGTCTGGCACTTTTCCTGTATCAAATAATGCTGCAATGAATATCTGTGCTCCAAAGAAATGGTGGATGTAATTAAATTATTTTATTTTATATTGTATTTATTTTATTTATAATTATTATTAATTAATTACTTTTTTTTGAGACAGAGTCTTACTTTGTCTCCCTTGGTTGAGTGCCATGGAGTCATAGCTCATAGCAACCTCAAACTCTTGGGCTTAAGTGATTCTCTTGCCTCAGCCTTCTGAGTAGCTGGGACTACAGGCAACCAATGCCCAGCTGTTTTTTTAGAGATGAGGTCTTACACTGGCTCAGGCTGGTCTCAAACCTGTGAGCTCAGGCAGTCCACCTGCCTCAGCCTCCCAAGTGCTAGGATTACAGGTGTGAACCACCCACTGAGCCAGGCCCAAAATTTTAATACCTATTTCCAAATTGTTCTTTAAAGAATTGGAATCATTTTACAAACAGCAATCTGTGTGAGTGCTTGTTTTTCTCCATTATACTTACAAATCAAATGTATTATCAAATGTTTTGGTCTTTGTCACTGTGATAGGTAAAAAATGGTATTATTTTATGAATATAATTTGTTTTGCTCTTATGAGTGTGGTTGATGATCTTTTCATCTATTTAAAAATCCTTTATCTTTTTCTTGCAACTGGATGTTCATGCTAGACCTTGAATCTTTTTAATATTCTTTTTGCATTGATTAATCAAGTTTTTTCCCTATGAATTTGTAGGAGCCATTTATGTAATGGATTCAGCCTATTGCTGAATGTGTTGCAGAAAGTCTTACTCTTTAACAGAAATGATCTGGTCCAAAGGTCCAAAGCAGTTTTAAAAAAAAGTTTTTTTTTGAGACAGACTTTGTTGTTCTCAATTGGGTGCCATGGTGTCACAGTTCATAGCAACCTCAAACTCTTGGGCTTAAGTGATCCTTTTGCCTCAGCCTCCTGAGTAGCTGGTGCCCACTACAACGCTATGCTATTTTTTAGAGCAGTGGTTCTCAACCTGTGGGTCGTGATCCACAGGAACTGTATTAAAGGGCCGCGGCATTAGGAAGATTGAGAAGGTTAAGACCCTGTTTTAGAAACAGGGTCTCACTCTTGCTCATGCTGGTCTCTTGAACCACTGAGCTCAAGTGATCCACTTGCCTCGGTCTCCCTGAATGCTGGGATTACAGGTGTGAGCCACTGTGCCCTGCCAGAAGTAGTTTGTTTTTCATTTGAAAGCTCCCATAATCTAAGTTGAGTTGTATGATGTGCCTGTGAAAAAAGGCTAACTTTGGCGAACCCTTATGGATGCTATTAGATTAAGAGAAGTAATAATTAATCCCTTTGTTCTTGTACTGTCAGATATCTGGTATATTGTGCCCACTTACAGATTTACATTTTAGTGGGACAATGATAATCTAAATTGTGTCTTAAAGAATGAGATTAGAAGAGTGAGAGTTCTAGCCACCACATCTAATAAAGAACAGTTGAACCATCAGAATTTTGCTACTGAAGATAATACTTGGAAATTTAGCTATCTTAATGTATTGAAAAGTTATTTTAAGCAAGAGAGAGAAGACTCTTCATTCATATTGCTCCAAAGAACAGACAATAGGCAGAAGCTATTGTGAAAGTAGATGTCATCTCACTGTGGGAAAGACCTTTCTCATAGTAGGATCTATCCAATAGTGAAACAGACTAAATTGTGAGGTCTTTCTCATTAGATGTATTCAAATACAGATGAATATCTGGAAGATTGTTTTCTAGCTGTGTTACGGATGGTGTTCCTGCCAGAGCTTGGACTACATGATCTCTCTTGTCACTCTGATCTCTAGTGGCTTCTGTCCTCATGCTGATACTGGTAATGAGGAGAAAGTAATGAAATGTCTTGTTGACTTTAGTTCCTTAATAATTGGGGAAGAAAAAATATGAAATGTTTGCCAACTAGCAAGAGAGTAGAGTGCTAAATAAAACACACAGTTCTTAAAGTAGAAAAGTAGAATAGTAGATCTATTTTCTAGAATTTTTGGAATTTTATGGAAATTTCTGGAATTTTATTTATTTATTTGAAACAGAGTCTCTTAGTCACTCTTAGTCACTAAGAGTCTCAGAGTCTCTTAGTGCTGTGGCGTCATAGGACACAGCCACCTCTCAAACTCTTGGGCTCAGTGATCCTCTTGTCTCAGCCTCCCTAGTATCTGGGACTACAGGCACCCGTCAAGAACCACAATGCCTGACTAGTTTTTCTACTTTTACTGGAGATAGGTCTTGCTCTGGCTTAGGCTGGTCTGGAACTCCTAAGCTCAGGCAATCTACCTGCCTTGGCCTCCTAGAGAACTAGGATTACAGATAAGAGCCACTGTGCCGGTCTATCATCATTATTATTTTGACAGTTGATCTTTCAAGACTAATCTTTCAAGGACATACTTTAGGACATGTCCTTAAGAATCATTTAAGTCTATAATTTTATACTGCATAATAAAAAGTAAAGCTTGCTATAATGTACAAAGCAGCTGGGATTTGTGTGTTAAAAGTAGCTTTAGTTTCCAACTCTGCTACTTGGTGTGTATAATGGGAAATTTATCAGAATTAATTTTCTGTCTGCTTTTGGCGTGGTACTTAACTCTAAGGATCTTATACACTGCAAATAAGTTATGTAAAGCTTAAGGCCTGCACATAGATGGAATAAAATTAATGGCATTTACTTTCAGTAGCAACTGTTCTGACAGCATTCTTACATTTTTGGGTATTTCTATTTATATATATTTCTTCCAGCAAGGTAAGCTGAAAGGTTATATCAACAAATTCATTTGTATCTTCAAGCTTTACAAGTACAAGACTGGGAATTAACTGCCTGGGGTTTTTCCACACCACAATCAATTCACCAGTTCTCCAGTTCTCTGATACCAACTGAGTGTCTAACAATTTCATTCAGTTCTGACACTCTACCTGGAATTAGTATCAGATTCCACAAGTTAAAGGGCTCAGTCCCACAAGACTGCTCCTACTTGAGATGCCAGGCACAAGTCCCTGGACATCCACACTTCTGTTTGACTTGGCTACAAATTCAGGGGTTCCCACGACCCTTTTCCCAGGTTTGTTAATTTAATGGAAGGACTCACAGAACTCAGGAAAATACTTATGTTTACTAGTTAATTATAAAGGATACAACTGAAGAACAGCCAAATGGAAGAGATACATAGGGCAAGCTATGGGGGGTTGGTGTGTATCTTTCATGCCCTCCTAACACCTTCATGAGTTCACCAACTGGGAAACTCTCCCAGTCATTTAGTCAGTCTTAAGCTCCTCTGCCTTGCCCAGAGATTGCGGGGTAGAAGACTATAAATTCTAACACTTTAATTGCATGATTGGTTCCTCCGGCTACCAGCCCCATCCTGAAGCTATCTAGAGGCCCACCTAGAAGTCAATCTTATTAGCATAAGGTCAGGTATAGTTGAAAGGGACTTGTTATGAATAATAAAAGATGATCCTGGGTGGCTGCTGTGGCTCAAAGAAGTAGGGTGCCAGGTTCAAACCCAGCCCGGCCAAAAACAAACAAAAAAAAAAAAAAAAAAAGAAAGAAAGATGATCCTATCCCTAAGGAAAATTCCAGGCTCCTAAAAGGAGCTCTTTTCCAGGAACTGAGTACAAAGGCTAAATATATGTATATGTTTCTTATCATACCCCTCTCCTATTAGGTAAAACTAGATCTTTTTAGAACAGAGGGCTGGTTTTCAGAACATCAGTATTGAATTCCTTTAGGTCTTTGATAACATTTGTTGCTTTGGCTATAGTGTCACTGTTTTGATTCTTGGTAATGTTAATAACATTTGTCTTGAGATCCTTAAATGAAAGGTGTCATTGAAACAGCTAAATGCCATATTCTTGAGGAGTCTTTATCAAATTCCAGTATTGTTTCTTTTTACGTTTAGACTTTTGTCCTAAGATGGCTGTACTCTGATCCTGTGATAGAGATTCTGCAGTGTGATGTGACAAAACCAGATCATTTTTCTGACAGGAATAAGGCTTATTTTTCTTAAACTATTGGATCATGAATAAATGAACTAAGCTATCGGATTATGAAGTTTTGGTATAAATGCCTTTTGATGGTCTTAATTTCTCTAATGGTAGGCATCAGCATGTGAATTTTCATTGCTATAAGAAAAAGAGTAAATTATGTAAGATTCCAGATTCTTTCTTACTTTATAGGGTGCCCTCCCACAACCTATTTTATTTTATTTTATTTTTTATTTTTTTGTAGAGACAGAGTCTCATTTTATCACCCTTGGTAGAGTGTCATGGCATCACACAGCTCACAGCAACCTCCAACTCCTGGGCTTAGGCGATTCTCTTGCCTCAGCCTCGCGAGTAGCTGGGACCACAGGTGACCGCCACACCTGCCTATTTTAATGTCTTTGTTAGAGATGTGGACATTATCTTGTCCTGATGCTGATGCAGCAATTTCCTTAGAATATAAGCCTTACTGGGTTTCCAACCTGAAGCCTATGGATTGTGTAAGGACTTTCTTGCTTCTCTGTGGTAGCAGATATCAGGAAAATTATGCATGGACCTTTTTTTTTTCTCATCAGCTTTTGTTAATGCTTGTACATTTAATATGCAGCCCAAGACAACTAATTCTTTCAGTGTGGCACAGAAAAGCCAAAAGGTTGGACACACCCAAATGTCTTTGACTGCTTATGGGAAGTATCTTGGGGTACAAGACTGAGCACTAGTCTAGCATAGTGCCTAGCAGAGTGCTCCTTATGCATTAGGCACTCAGTATCAAAATCGCTTGATTTTTTAGGACTTACAAGCCTTTTTTCTAATCTTTGTAAATAAATGAGGTTCCTTTTTTTCTTTTCTTTTCTTTTTTTTTTTTTTTTTTGAGACAGAGTCTCACTATGTCTCACTTGGTGGAGTGCTGTGGCATCACAGCTCACAGCAACCTTGAACTCTTGGGCTAAGCAATTCTCTTGCCTCAGCCCCAAGTAGCTGGGACTATAGGCGCCTGCCACACCTGGCTATTTTTTGTTGTAGTTGTCATTGTTGTTTGGCAGGTCCAGGCTGGATTCAAGCCCACCAGCTCCCGTGTATGTGGCTGGCACCCTAGCTGCTGAGCTACAGGCACCAAGCCTGATGTCTGGTTTTTAATTATTGTGGTCAGATAAGATACTTGATATGATTTTGACTTTTGAATTAAACAAATGCTTAGACTTGTTTTGTTTCCTAACATATAGTCAGTCCTGAGAATGTTCCATTTGCTGATGAATGTATATTCTATAGAAATTGGGTGAAATGTCCTATAAATGTCTGTGGGTCCATTTGGCCTGTGGTTCAGTTTAGATCAGATGTTTCTTTGTTGATTTTCTGTCTAGATGATCTTTCTAATGCTGAAAGTAGGGTGTTGAAGTCCCTAACTCTTAGTATGTTGGGGTCTGTTCCTTTATTTTTAATTATTTATATTTTTAGAGACAGTCTCACTTTGTTACCCTTGGTAGAGTGCTGTGGTGTCACAGCTCACAGCAACCTCCAGTTCTTGGGCTTAGGCGATTTTCTTGCCTCAGACTCCGGAGTAGCTGGGACTACAGGTGCCGGCCACAGCGCCCGGCTATTTTTTTGTTGCAGTTTGGTCAGGGCCAGGTTCAAACCCACCACCCTCGGTGTATGGGGCCGGTGACCTACTCACTAAGCCACAGGCACCACCCTGGGGTCTGTCCCTTTAGTTCTAATAATATTTGCTTTATATATCTGGGTACATACTTACAGAGGGTGCCAAAATATGTATACACATTTTAACAAAGGAAAAAAACTGTGTTAAAGTTGTAATACTCAATATATACCAAAAACAAAAGATGAAATCATGTTTGAGCACTTCTCGTAATTGCAGAAGTCAAACATGACTTGAGTATTAAAACTTTAATACAGTTTTTTCCTTTCTTAAAACGTGTATGTCTTTTTTTGGCATCCTCTGTATTTACAGTTATTGTATTCTCTTGTTGCATTGATCCTTATATAATTATTCTCTTTGTCTCTTTTTCTAGCTTTTAATTTGAAATCTGTTTTATCTGCTGTAAGTGTAGTTACTACTTTTGCTCTTGGTTTCCATTTGCATGGATTATCTTTTTCCATCTTTTCACTTTCGATCTATTATACTGTTATTTCAAAAGACCTGTCTTCAAGTTCAGAAATTTTTTCCTCTGCTTGGTCTAGTCTGTTGAAACTATTGGTTACATTTTTTAATTTCATTCATTGAATTCTTCAGCTATAGGATTTCTGTTTAGCTCATTTTAATGGTATCTCTTTGTTAAATTTCTCATTCAATCATGAATTGTTTCTCTGAGTTCATGGAATTGTCCGTCTGTATTCTCTGTTCTTTTTTTTTTTTTGGAGACAGAGTCTTATCATGTCACCCTGGGTAGAGTGCTGTGGCATCACAGCTCACAGCAACCTCTAACTCTTGGGCTTAAGCTATTCTCTTGCTTCAGCCTCCCAGGTAGCTGGGGCTATAGGTGCCCACCACAAGGCCTGCCTATTTTTTTTGTTGCAGTTGTTGTTGTTTAGCAGGCCTGGACTGGGTTTGAATCTGCCTGCCCTGGTGTATGTGGCTGGTGCCCTAACCACTGAGATATGGGCGCTGAGCCTGTATTCTCTTGTATCTTGCTGAATTTCCCTAAGTTACTATTTTGAATTCTTTTTCTGACATTTTGTATGTTTCCTTATGATTGAGGTGTGTTACTGGGGAATTATTGTTTTCCTTTGAGGAGACATTTCCCTGCTTTTTCATAGTTGATGTGTCTTTACATTGATTTCTACACATCTGGTGGAAAAGTTTTTTCTAATTTTATGGTGTTCATTTCATAGGCATATGAACGGGTCTTGGTGTGTTGGCTTGGTGGGGTACATTTGTCTTAGTTCAAGCTGGATACAGTAGTGTAGTCTCTGTAGTTTCTTTATTTTTCTCTTTTCTTTTCTTTTCTTTTCTTTTCTTTTCTTTTCTTTTCTTTTCTTTTCTTTTCTTTTCTTTTCTTTCTTTCTTTCTTTCTTTTTTTTTTTTTTTGTCACTTAGATTGAATTTTATTTGATGAGTGTAGGTCAAGACCCAAAGCTAGACTCTAGGTCTCATCCCACCTAGTACAGCTGTTAGTGGTGGGTGAATCTGGATCTCATCCCACCTCTGTGTAGTTTCTTTAGCTGTAATTCACACTGGTGATGTGAGTTTCTCAGTGGCCTAAGCCTGGAAGATGGAGCCCCAGTCTTGAAAAGGTACGGAGGCTACTGACCCCAGTGGAGGGTGTGCTGGTCTAAAGATGGTACTGTGCTGCAGCAGCTTTGGTCCTGGAGGAGCATGTATGTGATGAGGTGACTGCCTTGTGCTCCAATTGTGAAGCAGTGCAGCTGTGTGAATTCCTGGCAGCTGTTCCAGCTGGGAGACTAGCGTCCTGCTGTAAGGGACTGTAGATTTTTGCAGTGGTTTTGAAGGCTGGTGGGGATCTTCTCCTTATGTCTTAAGCACATGGGAAATCTCTGCTGACTCCAGGCAGATCTGAGCTGCCGAGAGGTGGAGAGAGGTGCAGGAGAGGTGGGGCTCCAGAGAAAGTTGCTTCCATGCTGCCCCCTAGACTTGTCATCACCAGGGTTATGTTTCCACTTTGCTGCTGCACTTCAGTGCTACCCTTTCGACACTGCAATTAAATCTTAGCAACTTATTTGTTGCATTAGTCCCTTTTTATGGAGGAGAGAAATACCCAGCACCTCTAGCCAGCCATCTTTCTCCCAGCTGGATGTTCTTGAAGGGTAGGTTGCTGCCTCCTTTTGGCTCTAGGTTGTGCATTAAGCCCAAGTTTGCCACAGCTCTTGGGAACGAGGGCTCCTGTTCCTGAATGGGTTGAGTTGCAAAGGGGGTGGGATATCCTGGCAGTGTGAGAGAAGGCTTAGCTAGGAGTCTGTGCTCAGGGAACCTGTGAGGTGCACCTCCTTCAGGCTGCTGCTTAACTGCCAATCTGATTTGGTGTTTCTTTGGCTAAGTTATAGAGCCGAATTTCTGGTGGAGAATGATAGTCTTGCCTTCCTGCTTTGTCTCTGTCATCAGGATATCTCTTCCCTTTATGCATTCTCGTAGCCATCAGTTAAGGCAGGGATAGGTCACCTAAGATGGTAGGGTAGCTGTTTGTCCACCTTCAATTTATTTTTTCCAATGTAAAAACAGTGAGTTGAGGGAAAATTTTCCACAGTACCTGGTTCCAGGCAGAATAAGGAGAGGGTATTGTGGATGTGAAAGTCTGATTCCTTGAATTTTTTCACTTTTCTGTGGCCCCAGAAACTGTCTCATTTTCATATTTGAGTTCTGGGCTGTTTCTGGTAATAATTTCGGTGCTGCATATTTGTTTTTGGTTCTCTGTTGGGGGTGGGAGTGGGCAAAGCTAGCTTGTTTCTATATCAGAATTTTGGATGCCTTTTTTTTTTTACTTTGCAAAAATAAGTTTTTATTTTCTGGTATTTTGGTAAAGTTTTCTTTGTTATGGCCTGAAATGAGATGGCAGACTTGGACATTTAAAATATGTTAGGTTTACTTTGAGATATCATCTAACTCCAGTAAGATTAGCTCACATCACGAAATCCCAAAACTACAGATGCTGGCGTGGATGTGGAGAGAAGGGAACGCTTCTGCACTGCTGGTGGGAATGCAAGCTAATATGTTCATTTTGGAAAGAAGTTTGGAGAACACTAGAGAACTAAAAGTAGACGTACCGTTTGATCCTGCAATTCCTCTACTAGGTATATATCCAGATGATCAAAAATCATTTGACAACAAAGACATTTGTACCAGAATGCATAGGTGAGGACAGTTGGAAGTATCATGATGATATAATCCTGGAATAATGTAAAATAAATATCAAAAAATAACTTCATGGAGGTCAAGTTCTGAGGCTCACACCCATAATCCCAAAACTTTTTGGAGGCCAGTGAAAAGGATTGCTTGAGACTAGGAGTTTGAGACCAGCCTCGGCAACATATCAAGACTCTATATCTAAAAAAAAATTTTTTAAAATTAGCCTGGTGTGGTGGTGCGTGCCTATAGTCCCAGCTACTTGGGAGGCTGAGGTGAGAGGATTGAGATAGCTTGAGTCCAGAAATTTGAGGTTACAGTGAACTGTTATGGGGCTACTGTATTCCAACCTGGGTGATAGAGTGAGACTCTCTCTAAAAATGAAACAAACAAAAAACCAAAACAAAAACACCTCTTTCTGTTCTGTAGAGAGAATAAACATTTCTAAAAACATCTTGAGGGCAGCGCCTGTGGCTTAGTGAGTAGGGCGCCGGCCCCATATACCTGGCAGATTCAAACCCAGACCTGGCCAAACTGCAACAACAGCAACAAAATAGCCAGGTGTTGTGGTGGGCGCCTGTAGCCCCAACTACTTGGGAGGCTGAGGCAAGAGAATCACCTAAACCCAGGAGTTGGAGGTTGCTGTGAGCTGTGTGACGCCGTGGCACTCTACCAAGGGCGATACAGTGAGACTGTCTCTACAATAAAATAAAATAAATTAAAAAAAAGTCCTTGGACCAAGGAAGGGGAAGGGAGGGGGGAGGTTTGGGTGGAGGGAGGGTGATGGGTTGGGCCACATCTATGGTGCATATTTTTATCTATAATAAAAAAAAAAAAAAAGGAAAACATAAAAAAAAAAAAAACACACCAAGATATCAATTAGGTCACTATATCTGCAACAGGAACATTATTAAGGACTTTCTCCTCTGTACCTCTCTCAGCGCCTATTCTATAAAGTTGTATGAGATACATCGCACTTCCCCCTGGGAACTGGTATGTTTCTCTCTATATATTGAGAAAAAAAAAAAAAAAAAAAAAAAGTCCTTGATAGGGAGTTTTAAGACATCTATATTTTCAAACTGGAAGTTTCAGAAAGTAAGCATGTGACAAACCATTATTTTGTGACACTTTGCCAGTTTTTAGTAATTAAAACCAGTATATTGTTTTTCATGGTAAATAATGCTAAATACATAGAATTTTTGATCAGCCAAGAATTTTGTCTATAGCAAATAGTGAAAAGACAAAATATAGTTATGAACCTTACATATCATTAGGATACAAATGAGAGATGAAGACTCTAAAGCATAAAGTGTACTTATTTCATAATCTAAGTTTAGAATTTATTGGGGTAAAGGTCAGGACATTTTGATCTACATCTTATTCTGCTGTCAGTTAAGAGCAGTGAGAGTCCATAAACTCTGCCATGTAGTAGTTGTGATCTCTAATAGGAGCTTTATAAGGATGACATGCAAACTTGTATCTTCATCCTTCCTGATGGACACTGCTAGTTCCTGAAATTTCATGTCTTCTACCAAATTTATTGGCATTTTGCAGTGATGTCTTTGCATTCTTATATGCCTATGCCCCTTCTGTTTTTACTTATCTCAATCATTCGTTTAGCCAACCAGTACATAAAACTTGGGGTTATCTTTGATTTCTTCCTTTTTGTTTTTTCAACTTTGGAATGATTTCTTTCCTGTTGAGCCTTCAGAATGTTTGTTCACTCATTCACGTGTTTATTTATTCTGACCTGTTTATTGAGCACCTCTTAGGATATGCCACCATACAAGGAATCAGGTATATAGTGGTAAATAAGATAGATTTCCTGCCCTTGTAGACTTACAATTTAAGCTTTCATCATCCCGCCCCATCCTGTTTGGGATAATATGATAGCCATCCTTACTATAAACATAGTATGTGCTTATTTTAGAATTGCAAGAATAATAGAAATGTATAATCCCAAAAGTGGAAGACTCCTTATATTCTCATTTCCTAGATACTGCTAAAAAAAATTTGATATATATTTCTTTAGTTTTTTTTTTTTTTTTTTTTAATGTAGAGTCTTGTTCTCTTGCCCAGCCTAGAGTGCCATGGCATCAGCCTCGCTCACAGCAGTGTCAGACTCCTGGGTTCAAATGATTCTCCTGCCTCAACTTTCCAAGTAGCTATGACTGCAGGCACCCGTCACAACGCCTTGTGAATTTTTCTCAATAGAGATGGGGTCTTGCTCTTGATCATTCTGGTCTTGAACTCCTGAGCTCAAATGATCCTTTCATCTTGGCCTCCCAGAATGCTAGGATTATGGGTGTGCCTTCCAGAGTGCTAGGATTACAGGTCTGAGCCACTGCATCTGGCCTTTTCTTCAGATTTTTTTTTTTTCAAACATAGTAACCTTCTAAAGTCTCTTTGTCTTTACTCTCCTTCCTGTCTGTGTATTACAAATGGTACCAGAGATACCTGGTTAAGAAACAAAGTTTACTCCATGTATCTTTGGGCCCTGTCAGCTATGGCAGTCTCACTTCCTAGTCATAGAAGAGCATATTCTTGTTCATTGGCAAAGCTATCACCATTTAATTGGTATCAGACTCTGACTTGCATAAATGAATTCTTCACTATTAAAAATTTGAAGAGTACCTTTTCCGCCTGCTCCCGCCTACCCCCGAGGCTGGTCCGGCTCCATAGAACTACCTCTGAGCTCTGGGCTTATGCAAAGCTAGGTGCTGCCCCCATCTCCCTTCAGCCGAGATCATGATTATCACCTGGGACCTCGTCAGCCACTATGAGATGTTCTCTGACATTTACAAGATTTATAAGATCCAAGAGGTCAAGGAAGGCCTGTGCCTGGAGGTGGGGGAGAAGATGGTCAGTAGGACAGAGGGTAACATTGATGACTTGCTCATTGGTGGAAATGGTGCTGATGAAGGCCCTGAGGATGAAGGTACTGAATGCAGTTATCACTGGTGTTGATATTGTCATTAACCATCACTTGCCGGAAAACAGCTTCACAAAAGCTTACAAGAAGTACATCAAAGATTACACAAAGTCAATCAAAGGCAAACTTGAAGAACAGAGACCAGAAAGAGTAAAACCTTTTATCACAGGGGCTGCAGAACAAATCAAGCACATCTTGGCTAATTTCAAAAACTCCCATTTTTTATTGGTGAAAATATGAATCCAGATGGCATGGTTGTTCTCCTGGACTACTGTGAGTATGGTGTGACCCCATATATGATTTTCTTTAAGGATGGTTTAGAAATGGAAAAATGTTAACACATTTGGCAATTACTTTGGATCTATGATCTGTCATTATAACTTGCTGCTGCTTGTCATCCACATAACACCAGGACTTAGACAAACAGGACTCATTGCATCTTGAGCTCTTTATTTATTTCGACTGTGATTTATTTGGAGTGGAGGCATTGTTTTTAAGGAAAAACATATCATGTAGGCTGTCTAAAAATAAAATGCATTTAAACTAAAAAAAAAAATCTGAAGAGTAAAGGTTATTGGACAAACATTCTTTTTAATTTTTAAAATTTTTTTTATTTTTAATTTCAGCTTGCTTGGTCATCATTCTTCTTCAATTGAAGTACTCTTTTTTTTTTTTTTTTTTTTTTTTGTTCATTTTCTTTCTTCTTTTTTTCAATGCTTCCTCTGGCAATGCTCTGTCCCGTTGCCTCCCCAGTAGCTGGGATTACAGACGCCCACCACAACGTCTGACTGTTTTTTTTTTGATGTTAGTAGAGACGGGGTCTTACTCTGGCTCACTGTAGCTCATACTGGTCTTGAACCTCTGAGCTCAGGCAGTCCACCCCCCTCAGCCTCCCACAGCGCTGGGACTACAGGCGTGAGCCACCACGCCTGGCCTGGACAAACTTTTAAAAACTACTGTTTAAATGTTTCTAGGAAGCTGAGTTTGTTCTAATTGGTAATAAAAAGTTAACAAGGTATATTTGCTTTGTAAAGTTAACAGAAAAAGTTGATAGCTAGTCCTTAACTACTGAAGGACTTCATCACCCTACAGAATGAGGTGCAAGTTCCTTACCATGGCAATTATAGCTCATTAGGATTTGATCCTTATCTATTTTTCATGTCTTCTCCAAATATTTTCCCAGAATTGGCCCTTCTTACAAAGATAAATAAAAGATCTTAAGTATGTGCATTAATTTTTCCTGCATGGTGAATAATCCTCTGAGATAGGAAAACAGATTAATATCATTTGTTCAGTAATAGGAATAACAGTTTTTTTGTTTGTTTGTTTGTTTTTTGCAATTTTTGGCTGGGGCTGGGTTTGAACCCACCACCTGTGGCCTATGGGGTCGGCACCCCACTCCTTGAGCCATAGGCACTACCTGGAATAATAGCTTTTTATTTTTGTTTTTAGTGTTTAGCACCCACAAATGAGTGAGAACATGTGAGATTTGTTTTTCTGTGCTTGGCTTATTTCATTTAACACAGTGTTCTCCAGATTCATCTATGTTATTGTGAATGTCAGGATTACATTCCTTTTTTATGGCTATATGATATTCCATTGTGTATATGTACCACAGTTTTTTTTCCAGTCATCTGTTGATGGACATTTAGGTTGATTCCATATCTTGGCTATTGTGAATAGTGTGCAATAAATGGGAGTGCAGATATGTTATGAAAAATTCCCTTCTTTTGTCTGTATACCAAAAGAGTATATCCAAGTCAGATTGTTGGGTCATGTGATAGTTCTGTTTTTAGTGTTTTAAGGAATTTCCATACTGTTCTCCATTGTGGTTGCACTAATTTACATTGCCCCCAACAGTGTATGAGGGTTTTGGTTTTTCCACATCCTTATCAGTATTTATTATTGCCTATCTATTTGATAAAAGCCATTTTTACTGGTGTGAGAAGCTATCTCATAGTTTTGATTTACATTTCTCCAGTGACTAATGATGTTGAACATTTTTTCATACACAGTAGAACCTCCATAGTTGACCATCTCCCTACACTGATCACTTTCTTTAGTTGCCCTAATTTTGGTAGATTGGACATGCACCACATGTACATACCACATGTACATATAGGTATAGTAAGCCTAGTTCCTTATGTTGGCCACCTTCATATGTTGACCAGTTTGTTACAGTTGTGACCAGTTTGGGTGGTTAATGTACAGAGGTTCTACTCTACTTGTTCATTTGTAGGTTGTCTTTTGAGAATTATCTATTGAGGTTCTCTCTGTATGTTTTAATTGGTTACTTGATTGTTTTCCTGTTGAGTTGTTGGAGCTCCTTGTATATTCTAGTTATTAATCCCTTGTCAGATGGGTAGTTTGCAAATATTCTCTCATTCTGTGGGTTCTTTCACCTTGTTGATTGTTTTCTTTACTGTGTAGAAGCCTTTTAGCTTGATGTGAATCCCATTTGTCCAATTTTGCTTTGGTTGTCTGTGGCTTGGGGTATTACTCAAAAAGTCCTTGCCTAGATCAATGTCTGAAATGTTTCCCCAATATTTTCTTTTAGTTGTTTCTTGGTTTAAGGTGTTAGACTTAAGTTTTTAATACATTTTTTGTTTGAGAGATAAGGGTCAAGTTTCAAAGATTGTCCTTTCCCCACTGTATGTTCTTGGCACCTTTGTTGATGATAAGTTTACTATGGATGTGTAGGTTTAATTCTAATTCTGGGTTCTCCTTTCTGTTCCATTGGTCTGTGTGTCTGTCTTTATCTAGGACCATGCTGTTTTGGTTACGTCAGCACAGATAATGTGATTCCTTCAATTTTGTTCTTTTTGTTCAGGATTGCTTTGGCTGTTTGTGGTTCCATGTGATTTTGTGATTATTTTTTCTGTTTCTGTGAAAAATGTCATTAGTATTTTGATTGGAATTACATTGAATCTGTAGATTGCTATGGTTAGTATGGACATTTTAACAATATTGATTCTTTCAGTCTGTGTCTTTCCATTTTTGTGTGTCCTCTTCAGTTTTCTTTCTCTAAAGTTTTATAGGTTTCATTATAGAGATCTTCATTTCTTTAGTTAGTTAATTCCTAGGTAGCTTATTGTAGCTATTGTAAATGGGATTGATTTCTTGGTTTGTTCACTCTTGGCATGTAGATTGTTCACTGTTGGCATGTAGAAGTGTTACTGATTTTTGTATGTTAATTTTGTATCCTTCAACTTTGTCGAATTTATCAGTTCTAATAGTTTTTTGTGGAGTCTTTAGATTTCTCTAGATACAAGATGGTATTGTCTGCAAACAAGGATAATTTGACTTCTTCCTTTTCAATTTGGATGCCCTTTATTTCTCTTGTCTGATTGCTGTAACTAGAACTTCTAGTGCCATGTTGAATAACACTAGTGGGAGTGGGCATCCTTGTCTTGTTCCAGAGTTTAGAGGAAAGGTTTTCCCTTTTTCCCCATTAATGATGATAATAGCTGTGTGTCTGATATATATGGCTTTTATCTTGTTGAAGTAAGTTCCTTTTATACCCAGTTTTCTGAGAGTTTTTATCATGATGGGATGTTGAATTTTTATTGATGCTGTTCCAACATCATTTGAAATGATCAAATGTTTTTGTCCTTTGTTCTAAATACAGTGATAGTTTTCTCACCTTTCTTTTATGTGCCTACCCTATCTCATTCACTTTGGTTACAGCAGAATAGAAAAATGACAGGAGTATTTTTATTTATTTATTTTTTTTTTGAGACAGAGTCTTAACTATGTCGCCCTCTGTAGAGTGCTGTTGTGTCACAGCAACCTTAAAATCTTGGGTTTAAGTGACTCTCTTGCCTCAGCCTCCCAAGTAGCTGGGACTACAGGTGCCTGTCACAAAGCCCAGCGATTTTTTGTTGCAGTTGTCATTGTTGTTTAGCAGGCTCAGGCTGGGTTAGAACCTACCAGCCCACTGAGCTATGGGCGCTGAGCTATGACAGGAGTATTCTTAAAAATTTTAATGTAGAAAAGCTTAAAGAAGTTGAAACAGTGTGAAATTCTATCCCATAGGATGATTACTATTAACATTTTTGTAAATATCCTTTCATACATGTCTCTTTTGAAGTACACATATATAAATATGTGAGTATAATTTTACATAAATAGGACCATATTGTAATTTTTTTTATTTAGATGTGGATTTTGGAGATTTTTATGTTATTAAGAGACCAGTGTTCAGAAAAGGGTATTTCAAGAATGATAAGCAGTCTGAGCTTTCTGGAGCAAATATTGTTTGGGAGAATAAGGAGCTTGTTTGACTTCCCTGACCCTCCAGATTAGAGTAGATGCTCCTTCTGGAGGCTACCATGGCGTTCCAGGTGTCTTCTCACAGCCTTTACCCCTTGTGTTATTTACTTTTCTCTATCTAACTAGACCAAAGTCCCTTGTATTTATCTCTTTGTATTTCTTGGGCCTAATACAATGCCTGAACACCTAGTAGGCATTTATGTCTTTGCTGAATGGGTAAATGACTATATGAATGTATGGTGAAATAAGAAAGCTTGCTGTGATATACTTGTTAAATATATGCCATTCACTTCTGTCCTGTATCTACAGCTAGATAAAAAACAAACAAAAATCATTCACTCTTTTTGCCTTGATTCTTTACTTACTATGTAAATTAGTTATTCAGTTTACCAAGGAGATTTTGCTGCTGAAAAAAGTAGCTTCTGATTATAAGCTGGTTGACAGTTATAATTCTGATTATAAGTTAATTAAAATCTTAGTGCTTTGGGACAGATGGGTATGAGAATTTGAATAATATAAATTGTTTTTTCCCCCAGAATATAATTGTCATGTTAAATAAAGTAGTATCTAGTTTCTAATTGGATGCAGATATATTTGTGTGGTATGGTGAATAGAAGGCTAGGTTGAACTTTTTTTTCCTTTTTTTAATTCTTTGTGTATTTATTTATTTATTTACTTACTTTTTGGCTAAGTTTAACTTTGATTTGATTCTTCTAGTTGTTAGCCATGAGATATTAGGCAAGTCTCTTAATCATTTTAGGATTTAATTTATTAATTAAATGAATAATTGCTCCAATCTAGTCCATCTGTAAAATTCTGTGACTATGAAATAAGAGTTATATTTTGTATCAATCTGTTGAGTCCTGTAGGCCCTCTTCACCTTCTCTTTAAGACACATAAATGCAGGAAGAGTAGAAGTGAAGAGTGAAAGTAAAAGTACAGTGTCTTAGAAGTCTTTGAGAAAAACTGCAGAAGAAAGCAAGAGATAGTAGTACTGTGATAGTGTTTAGAGGGGCATGAACTTGAGAACGCCTTTTGCATTCTTTCACAATGAGTTCCAGATTATACTTTTCTCTTTTGAGAACAAAAACATGGCATTTGGGGGTACTGGGGATGGAGAGGATGTTGATTTGGTTCCTCTGTTATTCTGAGGAATTTGGGGGTACTGGGGATGGAGAGGATGTTGATTTGGTTCCTCTGTTTTATTCTGAGTGATTTGCTGAATGAGGATTTGTTCTCTTCTTTTCCCCTTAATCTTTGCTTTACCTTAATAAAATGGTAGTGTTGTTTACCACCATTCATATATTTTCTGTATAGACTTTTATCTGAAAGTTGTTCGGTTGTATGAATATAAATTCATTTTGAAAGTTAAGTGGAAGTAGGAAAAGCAAAGTTGTTTGGGTCGATGAATGATGAACTTATTTCAGGTCTTTGAATTCTGTTTTTCCTCCTACCTGTGCCACTGTACGACCTTGTGAATGAGGCCTAACCTAATTTTGGTTCCATCTAATATTCAGCACCTTTGTTGTCTGAGGCACTGTGTCTGAATCTTTATAAAATTTGATGGTGCTATTTTAGCCCATCTCTTATTTTAGCTACATATGTATTATGTGTTTAGTTTCCTAATTTGTATTATATACACTTTTTATTTTAGCAGTTTTAGATTTACAGAAAAATTGCAAAGGTAGTACAGAGAGTTCTTGTATGTTATGCACCTAGTTTTCTTATTCTTAACATCATTTTACAGTTTTCTTGAGATATTTTACATACCTTAAAATTCATTCATTTTTAGTTTATATTTCATTGATTTTTAGTATATTCACAGAGTGATACAACCATCAGCATAATGTAATTCCACAATTGTCTTTTTATTTTTATTTTTTTTTGAGACAGGGTCTCATTATGTTGCCCTAGGTAGAGTGGCGTCACAGCTCATAGCAAACTCAAACTCTTGGGCTTAAGCTATTCTCTTGCTTTAGCCTCCCAAGTAGCTGGGATTACAGGTGCCTGCCACAATGACTGGCTATTTTTTTGTTATTGTTGTCGTTGTTTAGCCGGCCTGGGCCGGGTTTGAAACCACCAGCCCCAGTGCATACGGCTGGTGCCCTAACCACTGAGCTACTGGGTCTGAGCCTAATTCCAGAATATTTTCATTATCCCCAAAAGAAACCTTGTCTGTACTCATTTAGTGGTTGTTTCACTTTTCCACCTCCTTGCCCTAGGTAACCTGTAATATGTGTTCTTTACTATGGATTTACCAATTTTGAATGGTTTACATGAATGGAATCATACAATATATGGTCTTTTTTTGACTGGCTTGTTTGACTTAACATATTTTCAAGGTTTATCCATTTTGGTAGCATGTTACCAGTACTTTATTCTTTTTTAACTGCCAAGTAATATTCCATTGTATGGAAATATACTATATTTTATTTATCCATTCATCAGTTGGTAGACATTAGGTTGATTTCATGTTTTGGTTATTATGGATAATGCTGCTATGAATATTGTGGACTTCATGTATTTGCCTATAAATGGAATTGCTGGGTTATATAGTAACTTTTTTTTTGAGACAGAGTCTTATTATGTTGCCCTTGGTAGAGTGCAGTGGTGTCGCAGCTCACAGCAACCTCAGACTCTTGGGCTTGAGTAACTCTCTTGCCTCAGCCTCTGAAGGAGCTGGGACTACAGGCACCCGCCACAATGCCTGGCTTATTTTTTGTCGTAGTTGTCATTGTTTAGCAGGCCGTGGCTGGGTTTGAACCCACCAGCCTCAGTGTATGTGGCTGGCGCCGTAACCACTGTGCTATGAGCACCAAGCCCATATAGTAACTCTTATGTTCAAAATTTTGAGGAACTTCCAGACTGTTTTACAAAAACAAAGTGTCTGGGTTGTTTTACCTCCCTATCACTAGGGTATGAAGGTTTCATTTTCTACACATTTTTTTTTTAACACTTGTTATATATTTTTTTTAACACTTTGATTTTATCCAGTAGGTATGAAATGGTATCTCCTTGTGTTTTTAATTTGCATCTTGTTAATGACTAAAGGACGAGCATCTTTTCATGTTTTTTTTTGCCATTTGGTTATCTTTTTTGGAAAAATGTTTTTTGAATTTTTTCCCTATTTTTAATTGGGTTATCCTAATTATATTTTAATTATTGTTTTAACAATGAAATTACAAGTTACTTGAAAGATTATAAATCTTGGCGTGGTGCTCATAGCACAGTGGTTAGGGTGCACTGAGGCTGGCAGGTTTGAACCCAGCCTGGGCCAGCTAAACAACAATGACCACTGCAACAAAAAATGGCCGGGTATTGTGGCAGGCACCTGCATTCCCAGCTACTTGGGAGACTGAGACAAGAGAATTGCTTAAGCCCAAGAGTTAGAGGTTACTATGAGCTATGATGCTACAGCAACTCTACCTAGGGTGACATAGTGAGACTCTGTCTCAAATTAAAAAATATATAAAAAGAAAGATTATAAATCACTTGAAAGGTTCTTACAATAATTCTTGTAATAATTCTTCAAGCAATAATTATTGTTATAGCTTTACTTTCACTACCCTTCCTACTTTTCAAGGTACCTAAAGAATGTTTTGCAGGTCTTAGTCCCATAATAAACACATTTGCTTTGTTTTTTCTCCTTATGTGACTTTGTATGAAAACAAAGATGGAGGTGGCGCCTGTGGCTCAAAGGAGTAGGGCCCCAGCCCCATACTGGAGGTAGCGGGCTCAAACCTGGCCCCGGCCAAAAACTACCAAAAAAAAAAAAAAAAGGAAAAACATGTTTGTTAAATCCTAAAGAGATTACACATTCCTATATTAGTGAAGTAATTTTTTTTTAATGCTTTATTATTTTCTTTGGATTATAAAAGTAACATAGAATATATAGAAAAGGCTCAAATAAATCAGAAAGTTATAATTTCACTGATAATTTTCAGTGTTAAACAATGTTATTTTGAGATATAAGACATATGCATATATAGTATGTACACTATAGTCTGAGGTGCAAACACATTTATATATACATATTTGCATCTGGATAAAAATGTATCCATCCCATTCTCCAGTATACTTACTTAATAATATATCATGAACAAACGTCCAGCCACTCGATATTTTATAGAGTTAAATTTTGACATTGAGGTGTGAAAGATTTCCAGACATAGTGGTATAGGGTGGAAAAAGCATAACTGTTTAACATTATGTCTTTTTTAAATTATTGGACATTTTTAATAGATTAAATAAACTATTGAATTATTTCCTTCTTTGTTTTATGTTATAAAGTCCTTGCTTTGGTCCCTAAAATAGGTTTTTCCAGTTGTCATTGGCGATTGATAGATTAAAAATTATGCAACTGGCCTTTGGGCAGTAGAAGCCATCCTCTAGTAATTCACCAAAAGGTTGAACACAAAGGGAAAGAGGACAGGTACCTGATGCAGCTGGTGGCATTATTCTCTAGACCTTTTAGAAAACATGGAATTGTTCCTCTGGCCACATACATGTGAGTCTATAAGAAAGGTGCTATTATAGATAACAAGGGTATGGCTACTGTTCAGAAAAGTGTGCCACATAAATGTTACCATGGCAAAACTGGAAGAGTCTACATTGTTACCCAGCATGCTGCTGGCATTGTCCTAACAAACAAGTTCAAGATTCTTGCCAAGAGGATTAATGTTGGTATTGTGCATATTAAGCACTCTAAGAGCCAAGATAGCTTCCTAAAAAGCATGAAGGAAAATGATCAGAAAAAGAAGGAAGCCAGGCTAGGTATGGTGGCTCACACCTGTTACCCTAGCTGTCTGGGAGGCTGAGGTGGGTGGATCACTTGGGCTCAGGAATTCCAGACCAGCCTGAGCAGGAGTGAGATGTTGTTTCTGAAAATAGTCTGGTATTCTGTAGTCCCTACTACTTGGGAGGCTGAGACAAGAGGATTGCTTGAGCCCAAGAAGTTTGAGGTTGCTGTGAGCTATGATACCATAGCACCCAACTGAGGGCAACAAAGTGAGACAATCTCTCTCTCTCAAAAAAAAATAATGTCTTTTACATTAAAGGACTTCTTTTAAGTTTGCCATGAGCTATGATGATGACGCTGTAGCACTTAACCCAGAGTGATAGAGTAAGACTGTCAGAAAAAAAAAAATTTTTTTTAGCTATGGATTATAGTTTTGTTCTTTTAGATTCATGCTGTGTTTATTTTCATCAGATTATTTTTCTGTTATTTTATCATGTGATATGTTTGTTTAACAATTAGAAAAGAAATAATGAAAAACGTTCTTGCAGGTATAAATATCTTTATGCATGTGTAAGATTTTTTGTAAAATCGGTTACTTAAAAAAAAATTATTTAATTTGGCCTATGCCTGTGAATAGGAAAGTCTTTTATTTTTGACCCCAACAAATATGTAGGGCACCAAGAGGCAGTCAGACAAAACATGATAATTCAGGTTTTTTTCTTTTTTTTTTTTTTTTAAGTTTTAAAAATTTTTTATTGCTTGAAGTTGATTGAGGGTACAAAGAATTTGATCACACTGATTGCATTTGTTAGGTAAAGTCCCTCTTATAATTGTGTCCCACCCCCAACAGGTGTGCCATACACGGTGACATTACCCACCCCCCACTCCCACCCCCGTCCTTGTTCATTTTATTCCCCTCCTTTTATTAGCTCATCTACTATCTTCATATTAGAATTGATTACATTGGATTCTTGCTTCTCCATTCTTGTGATGCTTTACTAGAAAGAATGTGTTTCATCTTCATACAGGTTAATACAAAAGATGTAAAATCTCCATCTTTTTTAGTGGCTGAATAGTATTCCATGGTATACATATACCATAGCTTGTTAATCCATTCCTTATGATAAAATGATTTTTTTTCTTCTGGGTAGATGCTCAAGATTAAATGGGAGGTCTAATTTGAGTTCTTTGAGGATTCTCCATACTTCCTTCCCAAAGGGTTGTATGAGTTTGCAGTCTCACCAGCAGTATAAAAGTGTTCCCTTCACTCCACATCCACACCAGCATCTGCAGCTTTGAGACTTTGTTGTGTGGGTCGGTCTCACTGTGGTTAGGTGATATCTCAGGGTGGGTTTGATTTGCATTTCTCTGATGATTAGGGGTCCTGAGCATTTTTTCATATGTTTGTTAGGCATTTGTCTTCTTTAGAGAAGGTTCTATTCATATCTCTTGCCCATTGATATAAAGGATTGTTGGGGGATTTTGTTGAATAATTTGAGTTCCCTGCAGATCCTAGTTATCAAGCTTTTGTCTGATTCATAATATGCAAATATCTTTTTCATGCTTTTTTAATTTATGTAAACAGAAAGTAAAAACATGCAAAACATTGAGGTAGAGGATAGGGGAAATTTAAAAAAAGAATATTAAAGGTTAACACCTCATGTTGCATCAATGCTAGGCTAATAGGAATGTCATGCTTAATTTGCTTTTTTATCCAAATCAGTAATAATCTTTTCATTTCAGTAATTAATCTGCTATGCTGCTTAGTTAATAATTGATTCTTTCATTGGAGCACTACCTTTCACATGTTCCATTATTCTTATTTTATCCTTTATAACTGTTCCAATAGCTGAGTGATTGAAGCCTGGTGCTTTTCCAGTGAATGAAGGCATCTAGCCTTTCTCTGAGCACTTAATCTTCTTTCCATTGTAATTACTTTTATCTTTGCTGTAGCACACCTGAACTTGCAGTGGACTATCACTTTGGAGGCATGGTCATAAGGGTAAACACAGACTCATTAAATTGAATAAAAAGGACAAATGATGCTTTTCCTAAGTGACTGTATAAATAATGAGATTAGCAGCTAACCTAAAGATGCTGGGGCAACAAACCACTTATGGCATGGAGGTTTGTTTATCTGGGGGAAATAAACTAGTTCCCAGATTATTAATTTAGTTATAGATTATCCTTGTGGGGAGCCTTGGGAGCCTATTAGTAAGTTTGGAACACTCTAAGTTAGATTGTCTATAACTCAGGAATTGCCTGTATCTATTCAGATGATACAGTTGGTGGTAGTTATTGCAATGCCATTCTGACACTACCGGGAGTTAGTGTAGACTTCATAGGTTAAGGGCACAGTCTTCCGCAATACTGTTCTCTCTTCAGGCCACTACCCGCACTCTGACCCCTGGCTGCAAATGGAGTTCTCATGACCAACCAGGTTCAGTAATACATTAGAATGACTTACAAACCGAGGAAAGTGCTATATTACACTTAAATTATACTTTTATTAGCCCAGATATATTCCCCACTAATTTTTTTTTTGAGATGGAATCTCACTATGTCACCCTCGGTAGAGTGCCATGGGCTTAAGTGATTCTCTTGCCTCGGCCTCCCAAGTAGCTAGGACTGCAGGTGCCTACCACAATGCTTGGCTTTTGTTGTTGTTGTTTTTGTTGTACTTGTCGTTGTTTGGCAGGCCAGAGCTGGGTTCAAACCCATAAGCCCCCGTGTATGTGGCTGGTGCCCTAACTGCTGAGCTACAGGCACTGAGCCATCCCACTAATATTTTTAAAGAACTTCTTTTAAAATCATTGAAGACTCTTAGAAAGTTGCAAAAATAGTACATAGAGTTCCTTGAACCCTTATCCCAGCTTCCCCTAGTGGTGGTATCCTATGTAAGTATAGCATACTATCACAACCAGGAACTAGCATTGGTATAATGTTACTGAACTTTCATGCTAAATCCTTTAGCACGGATCTGGATAACCAGTGTTTCTTTCTCTTTAACGCTTGTTATTTCTGTAGAAATCTTTTTATCTTTTTCTAAGTTGTTTAATTTCTGATATTACAGCTTCATTTGTAGCAGGATCTTAACATTTCCCATTCATTTGCCTTTTTGTTTTTTGTGAATTTTAATATCCACCATTTTTATGATTTAAAATTGTTAAAACATCATTGCTTATCATCCCAATAGGCTATTCCCCTAAGCAACCATATCCATACTCAGGCTTTAGAATAGTTACTGTGAAATAGCGTGAGGTTTCTTTTTAGGCCAAAGCAGCTATTCAAGAATTTTGTGAATAAAGCTGAGAATTGACCTTGCCAGAATTCATGGAGAAGATGTTTTTTGTTGTATGTGATGGAAGAGGGTTTTCATCCAAACATTGCCCTGATTTCTTCTTTTTTTCCCACTGACTTTTTTCCCCCTCATTTATTTTTTTAAATGTCTAAAAATTTTAACTTCTTTAAAGGTTTTTTTGTGAACTATTATTCTCAGTGATTTATCTTGGGGTAAGTTTAGTAAGAAGTTTAGATTTCAAAACAAACCAGGGAATTGGTTTTGTTTTGGCACTTTATTAGGTGTAAAAAAAATTTTATTATGAAAACTGTAGACGGATTTAGATTGCTTTATTTTAGATTATTCAATGGCATTTGAGTTTTTAATGGTTTCTTCTTGTAAATAGAAAGCTATCAGAAGGCCTATTACAGATAAACTTCATTATCTCAGCTAAAAGTACCTTGCTAAAGAAAACTAAACATAGTAAGGATCATGGTGATGGGAGGCTGAACTGGTGTTGAACATTTTGTGATTGCTAGCAACGGAACTTTGTTTTAGGAGATCTGGAGCGTATTTGGTGATTCTTATATGTGGTTCATGCATTTATTCATTTATGAAACATTTTTTATTGAATAACAGGATTGAGGATATAATGTGGAACAAAAACTGATGTGATACCTTTCCTTATGGAACTTAAGGTCTGGTAGAAGAGGCAGAAAGAAAAGTTAAATGTTAAATTGCAACTGTGACAGTGGTATAAGAGTAGCTAGTGGGTAATACTTAACATTAGTGAGATTTGATCAGGTCAGAGAAGGCATGCTCAAGAAGTGATACTTGTACTATGATCTGAAGGAGGAGGAGATGTTAACTTGGTATAGAAAGGAGAAATGACTGTCTATACAGGAGAAATAGCAGGTATCAAGGGCCTGTGGTAGAAAAGGGAGAATGGAGAAATGAGAGACTTAAGGCTACCTTGGCCTGAGTGGTGAGAGCTAGAAGGAAAAAAGATCATAGTTTGATATGGAAAGATAGGCCTTGTCAGATTTATAAAGGTCATGTGAAGAAGTTTTTGCTTTTATTTTAAGAGGAATGAGTAGGCCATTAAAGGGTTTTAAACAAGAAAGGATAGGCTGGGCACGGTGGCTCATGCCTGTAATCCTAGCACTGTAGGCGACTGAGGTGGGTGGATTGCTTGAGCTCACGAGTTTGAGACCAGCTTAAGCAAAAAGTGAGACCCCGTCTCTACTAAAAATAGGAAAGGAAAACCAACAGACAAACAAACAAACAAACAAAAAAACAAACAAACAAACAAAAAAAAAACTGAGGCAATAGGATTACTTGAGACCAAGTGTTGGAGGTTGCTGTGAGCTGTGATGCCATGGCACTCTAACCAGGGTTGAGACTCTTGTCTCAAAAAAAAAGAAGGGACACAGATTTGCTTTTTGGCTGAGAACACTTGACTGAAAGGCAGAGAATAGATTGGAGAGGTACCAGAGAGGATATAGAGGTACTGGTGAGAAATTTAGTCTAGTTGTCCAGGTGAGAGATGATGGTGATGGCTTACTTATTAGCCAAGAGTGGTATTGATGAAGAAGACAGAAAGGAATTAATTTAAGAATGTTTAGAAGGCATAGTCAGCAGAGCTTGGTGATGGGTAGAATGTGAAGAGGGAGAGAGAGGACTCTTAGGTTTTTGGCTTAAGCAGCTTAGCGCTCATCACTGAGAAAAGGAATGCTGAAGAAAGACAGACTTTCCCCCACCCATATATCCTAAGTTAGATATATGGATCTTAAAGTACCTTTTGATGACAGCCAAAAGGAGATGTCTTAGCGAAGGGGAGAATGCATAGCTTAGATTTAGATACTCCCTCTTATTTTACTTAGTTTGATATTATCTTGTTCTTAAGATGTAAGTAAATGTGTAGGAATTGCATTTATATAGTTTTATACTTATAAATACTTTCCCTATCCTTTTTTATTTTTATTTTTTGAGATAGAGCCTCAAGCTATCACCTTGGGTAGAGTGCTGTGGCATCACAGCTCACAGCAACCTCCAACTTCTGGGCTTAAGCGATTGTCTTGCCTCAGCCTTACAGGTGCTTGCCCAGCTACTTTTTGGTTGTAGTTGTTGTTTGGCAGGTCCCAGGTGGATTTAACCCGCCAGCTCTGGTATATGTGGCTGGCGCCTTAGCTGCTTGAGCCACAGGCGCCAAGTCTTCCTTATCCTTTAGATTTTTATATTTTTTTGGTACACACTGCAGTTTTAACCAAAGGGGTAGGTATTGAATGACACTTACTGAATGATTGATTGAATCCATAATTTTAAGCTTCTCAGAAATGCTATTCTGCTTATGTTTTCTGTGTGTTGGCAAATAATTAAGGCTACACATTATTAATTGATATTTACAATAGTTAATAGTATATTTCTCTTTCCTAGTAATTCCCTCCTCTCCTGTAAGTCTTCTGTTTTTATTCAAGAAATGTATAAAATGTTAAGACTAAACTAATCTCATTGCTCAGAAGCGTGTCATCTAATGGATTCAACATGAACAGAAAATTAAAATAGATATTGTTTGGGCTTGGCGCCTATGGCTCACGTGGCTAGGGTGCCAGTCACATACACTGGAGCTGGTGGGTTCAAATCCAGCCCGGACCCACCAAACAACAGTGACAACTGCAACCAAAAAATAGCCTGCTGTTGTGGCGGGCACCTGTAGTCCCAGCTACTTGGGAGACTGAGGCAGGAGAATTGCTTGCTTATGCTCAAGAGTTTGAGGTTGCTGTGAGCCACAGCATTTTACCCAGGGCGACAGCTTGAGACTGTCTCAAAAAAACAAACAAACAAAAAATAGATATTGTTTGGCTTTGAGCTGTAGGTTTTTTTGTTTTGTTTGTTTTCAGACATAGTCTCACTATGTCACCCTTGGTAGAGGCTGTGGTGTCACAGCTCACAGCAACTTCTAACTCTTGGGCTTAAGTGATTGTCTTGTCACAGCCTCCTAAGTAGCTGGGACAACAGGTGCTCACCACAATGCCAGCTATTTTTGTTGTTGGTGTTGTTGCAGTTGTTGTTTAGCAGGCCCCGGCTGGGTTCAAACCCGCTAGCCTTGGTGTATGTGGCTAGTGCTGCAACCATTGTGCTATGGGTGCTGAGCCTTTGTTTTTTTTTTTAAAGAGACAAAATTTTTCTCTTTTGACTAGGCTGGTGCAATCTTAGCTCACTGTAGCCTTGCTAATTCCTGGCTTCAAGTGCTCTTCCTGCTTTAGCCTCCTTTAGAGCTAGGATTACAGGAGTGTGCCATCACACCCAGGTAATTTTGTTTGTTTGTTTGAGACAGGGTCTTGTTCTGTTGCCCAGGCTAGAGGGCAGTGGCATCCTCATAGCTCACTTTAATCTCAGACTTGGGCTCAAGTGATCCTCCTGCCTCAGCTTCCCAAGTAGCTGGGTTATACCACCACACCTGGCTAATTTTTCCTGTTTTTTATAGAGACAGTTTCACCGTGTTACCTAGGCTGGTCTCAAGCTTCTGACCTCAAGTGATCCTCCTGCCTTGGCCTCCCACATTGCTGGATTAGCTATTCCTTATGCTAGCTGGTTTATCATTTAAAAAATTTTTTTTTCAGGTTTTAAAAATTGTGGTTACCTATAACAAAATTTATCATCATAACAATTTTTAAGTGGGCAGTTCAATGGTATTAAATACATTCATGATGTCGTGCAACCGTCATTACCACCATCCATCTCCATAGCTCTTTTTGGCTTGTAAAGCCAACAAACACTCTGTACACAACAGTTAAATAGTATTTTCCCATTTCTCCCTTCCCCTAGTCCACGAGTTTCCTTTTTTTTTTTTAGAGGCAGAGAGAACTTTATCACCCTCAGTAGAGTGCTGTGGTGTCACAGCTCACGATAACCTCCAGCTCTTGGGCTTAGGTGATTCTCTTGCCACAGCCTCCTGAGTAGCTGGGACTATAGGTGTCCGCCACAATGCCTGGCTACTTGTTGTTGCCGTTTGGCCGGGGCCAGGTTCAAACCCCCTACCCTTGGTATATGGGGCCGGTACCCTACTCACTGAGCCACAGGGGCCTCCCCATGACTTTCTGTCTCTATTATTTTGACTACTCTGAAGTATCTCATATAAGTGGAGTCATAAAGTATTTGACTTTTGGTGATTTGCTTATTTTACTTACTGTAATGTCCTCAAGGTTCTTCTATATTGTAATATACTAGGTATTACAGAATTTTCTTCCTTTTTAAGGCTGAATAACATTGTGTTTATATAACCCATTTTACCTGTTCATTCACCTTTAATGGTCACTTGGGTTGCTTCCATATCTTGACTATTGTGAATAATGTTGCGTTTGAACATGGGTTTAAGCATCCCTTTTGAGACCTTGCTTTCAATTCTTTTGGGTGTATAACTAGAAATAGAATTGCTGGATCATATGGTAATTCTATTTTTAATGTTTTTGGCATCCTTCATACTGTTTTTCTCAGTGTCTATACTATTTTTTATTCTTCCCAACAATGCACAAAGGTTTCAGTTTCTGCATTTTATTGCCAGCACTTACATTCTGGTGTTTTTTTCTTTTTGTTTGTTTTTTTTGAGACAAGAGTCACTCTGTTGCCTAGGTTAGAGTGCCATGGTGTCAGCCTAGTTCACAGCAACCTTAAACTCCTGGGATCAAATGATCCTCCTGCTTCAGCTTTCTGAGTAGCTGAGACTGTAGGTGCCTGCCAGGATGCCCGGCTGATTTTTCTAGTTTTAGTCGAGATGGGGTCTCACTTTGCTCAGTCTGGTCTTAAACTTCTGAGCACAAGCTGTCTTCCTGCCTCAGCCTTCCAGAGTGCTAGGATTACAGGAGTAAACCACCATACCTGTCTATATTCTAATTTTATTTTATTTTATTTTACTTTATTTTATTTTTAATAGCAGCCATCGTAATAGTTGTGGTAAAATTTGATGAAAGTAGTATATCTAAATACTTTCTTATTCATTTGACCTTAAAATAATTTAAAATATACTGAGTTTATATTGTATTGTCTTTTCTGACTAAGTTACCTGTTTTCTGCTAAGCAGATGCTTGTTTGAAGGAGTCTCTGCTGAAAGTTTGATCCACTGAAATGATGGCTTTATTTTTCTTTCATCTAAAGCTAGAACAAGACCTCCAGGAAGGAAAGGAACATACATTGGAGCCATAGGCTGGTACCACATAGGCCTGTGGGGTGTGCATATTCAGAAGCTTTGCTGTTGGTTGGCCTGAATCTGTCAAAACATGTTTGGATGGCTGTGGCTGTGCACTGATTTATTTATATGCTTCTGAGTAGTGATTCTTTGAATGAATGCATTATGAATATTGTTTGGAAAACTGTTGTATAGATTGCTCAGGAGAAAAAAAAAAAGAGAAACCCCACTCCTGGACGGTCGCTAACTTCACTGGTTTAATATTCTGTGAATGCTGTTCAGTGATTAAGCCTTTGCCTTATCTCAGCAGGAAATGCCAATATTTTAGAGGTAAGTTATTTCACAGAGGGATTCTTTGTGATAGAAAGGCAAATTTGAAATTAAATATCTATGTCTTAGAGTGGCCTAAATGGATATTATTAACTTCAGTGTTAGATATAAAATAAGCTTACTCTCCTGGTTTTAGGAACATAAAGGGGAGAAACAGAATTATTTCCTAAGTTCTGTTGAGCCAGCTAGAATAGTATAATGTCTTACATTTTTAAAGCACTCAAACATTTGTTCAGTTGAATTATTTAAAAGGCCCAACAAAATAATGGGACATTCCATATTTAAATAGCGTAATTTTAAGAACATGATTTGAAGTAATATACTCAAGTTAAGTGCTCAGAAATATATTGTGCTGTCTAGTCCTCCCAATTATAACATTCACATTTTTTTCTATTAGGATTTATACTTTGTCATGGATTTTTGTATCCATCTTTAAGAAAGAAACAAACATTTTGGTAAATTATTAACAGTTTTCAAATGATACCTAATCTAAGTGTTAATTGAATTAGACTTATAATTTTGCATAAAACGTAATTCTTCCTAATGGATAAATATATATACACACACACACACATGTATATATGTTTGTATGTATGTATTTATAAATATATAAAGATGCAATAAGTATAATCCTTTTTATTTCTTACTCTGCTAAATTTATTTTGTGATGATGATATGGTGCATATTGAATAGTAGTAGTAGTAGTGGCAGTAAAAAAAAATTAGTCGATAACCCTTGACTATCTGTTTACTTTGTGACAGGCAATATATTAAGTGCTTTCTATGTATAAATTATCTCTTTGATTCTGAACAGTAACACTATGGGATTGGTAGTATTTTAACCTCCACTTGAGAGAACAAATAATTTGTTTAAAGACTCTCAATTAATAAGGGAGGGAGCCATAATAACAGAATATTTCAGTGATGTAGGAAGCCAGGTCATTAGAAGAATGAGGGCAGGAGAGAAAGGATATTGGATTTGAAGAGAGTTAAGTATGAAAACAGTCCTCTATGAGAATGAGGGAGTAAATAGACTAGAAAAACGTAGGATTACAGAATAGAAAGAAATGCCCATTGGAGTTTAGAGGACCTGAACTTAAGGTGTTGTTGGTGAGCATTGTTGTGTGGTTTTTTTCTTGTCAGTTTCAACCTTAAGTGTCAGGTGTGGGCTAGGCAGAGAGATTATCTAAGACTGTAGTTTTGCTAGGAAGAAGGCAGCCAAGGAAATTTTCAAGTGTGTGCAAGGGAATGTTTATGATGATGGATTATAGAATTTAAGCCAGTGACTGACTTACGGTAAAGCATTGAAAAGATTGGAAGTGGAATTATTTTTATTTTTTATTTTTTGCAGTTTTTGGCTGGGGCTGGGTTTGAACCTGCCACCTCCAGCATATGGTGCCGGTGCCCTACTCCTTTGAGCCACAGATGCTGCCCAGCAGTGGAATTATTTTTGTTCTGTGAATATCCATTGTTTTCAGCAAGTGGTGCTAGAACACTTGTATGAATTGGTGATTCATACATATACAAAAAGAACCTCAGCCTTTACTTCACATCATGTATAAAAGTTGACTTCAGATGGACCATAGGCCTAACTATAAGAGCTAAAACCATAGCACTTCTAGAAGAAAATATGGGACAAAAATCTTAGTAACCTCGGGCTAGGTAAAGATTTCTTAAACCACAAAAAGCATGATGTATAAAGGAAAAAATAATCACTCAATTGGATTTCATCAAAATTAAAACTTTTTGGTTTTTTAAAGACACTATTAAGAAAATTGCTTGACATTTTATGCTGCCAAAAAGCAAAAAGAAAATGAAAAGATAATCCTCAGACTGGGAGAAAATGTTTATAAAAACGTATCTGACATGGGCGGCACCAGTGGCTCAGTGAGTAGGGCGCCGGCTCCATATACTGAGTGTGGCCGGTTTGAAGCTGGCCCCAACCAAACCAAAACAAAAAATTAGCCGGGCGTTGTGGCGGGCACCTGTAGTTCCAGCTACTCGGGAGGCTGAGGCAAGAGAATCGCCTAAGCCCAAGAGCTGGAGGTTGATGTGAGCTGTGATGCCATGTCACTCTACTGAGGGCAACAAAATGAGACTCTGTCTCTTAAAAAAAAAAAAAAAAGTATCTGACAGAGGTTGTGTATCTGGACTATATAAAGAACTCACATAAGACAGGCTTATCCAAGTGCATTGGTATAAACAACTAATTGATCTCAACCAGTTAACAGAGTTCTTTGTTCCTTCTCTACTGCTACTGCTTCACTTGACAAGCCTTAATTAAATGAAACAAAGACAACTCTATAGAAGACAAAAAACTTGAACAGAAAGTTCATCAAAGAATATAAATATATGGATGCCAAATAAGCACATGAAAAGATACTCAACATCATAAGTCATTATACATTCAAACCATGAAGAGATACCACTATACACTCACTAGAACAGCTATAATTAGAAGGATTGGTTACATGTTGGCAAGAATGTGAGATCATCTGGAACTCTCATACACTGCCCATCAGAATGTAAAATGGAACAACTAATTTGCAAGACAATTGACAGTTTCTTCAAAAGTTAAATAGCATGTCTTACAGCTTATCCATTCCATTTCTAGTATTTATCCGAGAGAAAAGAGCATATGTCCATACAAAAGACTTGTAAAGGAATGTTCATGGCATCTTTATTAAAAATAACTAAAAACTGTCCATATGTCCCTCAAGGGTATGGATAACCAAAGTTTGGTATATCTATACAATGGAATACTAAGCAGCAGTAAAAAGAAAAGAACAATTGATATTCTTAGTGACATGGATGTATTTCAAAATATGCATAAGTACCTTTAGTGAAAGAAGGCAGACTTATGAAGGGTACATGGAGTGTACTTGGTCAGAAGAACAAATTTGTTATCATTGGGAGGACCATCAGCACAATATATTTCTGAGCACTTAACGTGAGTATATGACTTCAAAGATGGAGAATAAGTAGACGTCAAGTAAAATACTACTTGTGAAATATCTCTCTCACTGGGTGTCTAACTTGGCTATATTTCTCAGTTTACTATAATATAGTCTTATGTGTTCTCATGTTTACTTGCTAATTCATTAGCATATGTTTGGTTAAAGGCACTGTTATCTACCAGTTTTTTGTAGTTATTTGCTTTTGTAAGGTCCTCTTTGGACACATTGATGAGAGTAAACTAAGGAAATTTAATAAAAACAATATTCATGACTGAGGAGAGAATATTCTTCAAAGTTGTAAATGCCCACCTAACTTGATTGTATCTTTTTCATTTCTATTCCAACTCTTAGGTTTTTTTTTATCTATGTACTGAGTTAATAGTGTTTATTTAAATGAAATGATTTGAATATAAATAGTTGGTAAAAGACATGCTCAGTCATGAATTCCTTTAGGTGGTAGCTGGAAAAACGTTGCCCCTTATAAAATAGAAGCATAAGAAAACATAATGACTTCAAGACTAGAACCGTTGAATAAATTTTCAGTATAGCAAAGCATAAAGTATTTGTTACCATTGAAACCATCTCAGATGACCTTCAGTGAAGGAGAAAGCTTAAATTGGAGATGTTTTTATAATCTGAAAAACATGGCTGAGTTTCAATTCTGTACCTTGTGTTCATCCATTTACTCTAGGTTGACTCTGGGGCATTTGAACAAAATTTGATACACTGAAGACATGTTGAATTGTAACATGTTTATTTTGAGTGTTTTTTTCCTGTATCTTTCTTCTTTTTTTTGGAGGGTGGGGGGGGGGAGACAAGAGTCTCACTCTCTTGCCCAGGTGAGAGTGCCATAGCCTCGGCCTAGCTCTCCGTAAACTTGAACTCCTGGTTTTAAGCTATCTTCCTCCCAGCCTCCCAAGTAGCTGGGACTACAGGCTTCTGCCACAAAACCCGGCTAACTCTATTTTTAGTGGAAAAAATAGAATTTTTTCTATTCTGGTAGAGCACTCTTGCTTAGGCTGGTCTTAAACTCCTGAGTTCAAGTGTTCTACCTCAGCTTCCCTGAGTGCTAGGATTACAGGTGTGAGCCACCAAGCCTAGCCAGTCCTGTTTCTTGCAAATGACAAACAGTGAATGGTTGATTATAGAAGGAATTTGAAATTAGGATTTTTAAAAGGCAAACTCTTCCTAGGTTTAAAATATAAATATATATTTTACAAAGTATATAGAATTTATTTTGCTCTTTTCTGGATTTTTAATCATTTAACAGGAGTTACCTTCAGTTGCTTCAGTTGTTTATTCTGCTCCTTAATTCCTCTCCTATTTAAAGTTATTAGGAATTTAATTTGGTAGTCTTTTTTATGCTGGCTACACAGAAGGGAGTCCTTTATAAAACAAAATATATACCTTTTGCATATGTTTGGAGGACTGAGGCTTGCCACAGAGTAAATCTTAAAACAGACTTTTATTCTTTTGAAATAAAAGTACAGAAAAGACACCCTTCTCCCCTTTTGGCTGCCCTTAACACAGAAGTGTTTGGGAGACATTGACCATTTTTTCCCCATTTATGTCACATGCTGTTTTTCTGTTTAGGGTGAAATTAGGCTAAATTTAAGGGTATTTTTCCTGATATTTCAGGACTTTTGCCATCACACACTTAGGTTCTTACAGTACATTTCTGTGAAACTCCTGAAATTACAACCCTTATAAGAGGTATATCTTATTTGTACATTAAAAGTACTGTGTAAGTGAGGGTTAATGGAGTTATCAAATGCACTTTCAACTTTCATGATGAGGGTTTACCTTCTTCTCTTCATTGGTTAATAGTTTTGATGATAGAGATCTGATTTATACTTTAATGATAGTATTTATTTATCTTTATTTCAAAAAATATTTGAAGATTATAGACTTTTTTTTTTTTTTGTAGAGACAGTTTCCCTTTATGACCCATGGTAGAGTGCCGTGGTGTCACATAACCTTAGGTGATTCTC
The DNA here is from genome assembly GCA_963574355.1 of Loris lydekkerianus. Classification (NCBI taxonomy): domain Eukaryota; kingdom Metazoa; phylum Chordata; class Mammalia; order Primates; family Lorisidae; genus Loris; species Loris lydekkerianus. Next base: position 68,960 of record CAUYPK010055213.1, read on the forward strand.
TTGTCTCAGCCTCCTGAGCAGCTGGGACTACAGGCGCCCGCCACAATGCCCAGCAATTTTTTTGTTGCAGTTTGGCCCAGGCCAGGTTTGAACCCGCCACCGTCGGTATATGGGGCCGGCACCCTGCCCACTGAGCCACAGGCGCCTCCCAAAACTTTGAGAATCTTTTTTTTTTTGAGATGGAGCCCCAAGCTTTGCCCTGGTTAGAGTGCCGTGGCATCACAGGTCACAACTGACAGCAACCTCTAACTCCTGGGCTTAAGCGATTCTCTTGCCTCAGTCTCTCAAGTAGCTAGGACTACAGGTACCTGCCACAATGCCTGGCTATTTTTTGGTTGTAGTTGTCATTTTTGTCATTTTTGTTTGGCAGGCCCAGGCTGGATTTGAACCCGCCAGCTCTGGTGCATGTGGCTGGCGCCTTAGCCCCTTGACCTACAGGCACTGAGCCTAAAGATTATAGACTTCTAAAGAAAGGTAGATCTCTTTCTTATCTTCATTTTGAGATAGGTAATTACTCATGAGAGTACAAAGAGTAATCTTTAGGGAAGTTGACGGAAATGTCTATAGACAGGGAGATACTTATAGATTATTTATACTTCTGAATTATTTCCCCTTATTTCTTCCTTTCTTCTTCTTCCTCTTCCTCCGCTTCCTTTTCTTCCTCTTCTCTTCTTCCTCCTCTTTCTCATCCGGTTCTTTCCCCTCCTCCTTTTTCCTCCTCTTCCTCCTGTTTCTCTTCCTTCTTTCTCTTCCTTCTTTCTCTTCCTCCTCATTCTCCTCTTCCATCTCCTCTATTTTTCTTGCTTATTGATTCGCCTTTAAAATCCTCATATTGCTGGGCCTAGTGGCTCACACCTATAGTTACAGCACTTTGGGAGACCAAGGAGGCTTGAGGTTAGGAACATGAGATCAATCTGGGTATCACAGCCACATCCTGTCTCTACAAAAAATTAAAAAATTACCTGGGTGTGCTGGTGTGCATCTGTAGTCCTAGCTGCTGGGGAGGCTGAAGGCAGGAGAATTGTCTAAGCCCAGGAGCTTGAGGCTGCAGTCAGCTATGATTGGGCCACATTGCACACCAGCGCAGGTGACAGAGCGAGGCTCTGTCTCTTAAAAAAAAAAAATTATGACCTCATATATATGTTAATTATGAAACTTGTTCCAAATGGAAATAGCTCTAGAGCATTCTTAAAAGACTGATTCACAGTCTAGCTTTGTTTTTAAGACAGACTGTCCTATAGATAGCTGAGCCAAACACACATTCTCCCCTACGCTTTCTACCTTTTCATATTTCTTTTCAAAAGGAAGTAAGATGTTTCTTTGGAATCACAAAAGGATCTAATTTTAGGTCGCAGATAGCATCAAAGAAGGAAGTATTTTGGGGTTGACGACCTTTTGTTTGTTCATTTATTTGTCTATTTATCTTTTATATATACATTGTATATATGTGTGTATGTATGTATATATGTGTGTGTGTATGTATGTATGTATGTATGTATAAGAGACAGGGTCTTGCTCTTTCACCCAGGCTGCAGTGCAGTGGCATGATCATAGCTGCCCTGAAGTGTTGAATTCCTGGGCACAAGTGTTCCTCTCACCTCATTCTCCCAAGTGGCTGGGTTTACAGGTGTGAGCCATTGTGCTTGGCAAGAAGTTTTTCTATTTTAATTTTTTATGCTGGGGAATGATTAAGGTTACATACACTGCTTAACATTTGCTGGGTAAAGTCCCTCTAATAATAATGTCCCATCCCAAGAAGTGTGTCACACACCATGGCCTTTCCTTCCCTCTCTCTGCTCACCCATTTCCTTTCCCCCCATGATGTACTAGCATCAGCTGTCCTCATATCAGAATTAAGTACATTGGATTCTTTTTTTTTTTTTTTTTTTTTTGGAGACAGAATTTCACTATGTCACCCGGGGTAGAATGCTGTGATGTCACAGCTCACAGCAACCTCAAACTCTAGGGCTTAAGTGATTCTCTTGCCTCAGCCTCCCAAGTAGCTGGGACTACAGGCGCCTGCCACAACGCCTGGCTATTTTTTTGTTGCAGTTGTTTAGCTGACCTGGGCTTGGTTCGAACCCGTCTGGCTTCTTGCTTTTCCATTCTTGTGATGTTAAGAAGAAAGTATTTCAACTCCATCCAAATTAATACAAAAGATGGAAAGTCACCATCCTTTTTTAGTGGCTGTATAGTATTCTGTGGTATACATATACCACAGCTTATTAATCCATTCCTGGATTGATGGGCATTTAGGTAGTTTTCATAATTTGGCAATTGTAAATTGAGCTGTAATAAACAGTCTAGTGCAAATGTCCCTATGATGAAATGATTTTTTTCTTCTGGTTAGATGCTCAGTAATGGGATTGCAGGATCAAATGGGAAGTCTAATTTTGAGTTTTTTGAGGATTCTTCATACTTTCTTCCAAAAGGGGTGTATTAGTTTGCAGTCCCACCAGCAGTATAAAAGTGTTTCCTTCTCTCCACATCCAAACCAGTTGCAGCATTGACTCTTTGTGATGTGGACTATTCTCACTGGGTTAGGTGATATCTCAGGGTGGTTTTGATTTGCATTTCTCTGATGATCAGGGGTGATGAGTATTTTTTCATATATTTGTTAGCCATTCACTTGTCTGTCTTCTTTAGAGAAGGTTCTATTCATCTCACTTGCCAATTGATAAAAGAGATTTGTCTTTTTTGGTTGATTAATTTGAGTTCTTCATTGATCCTAGTTATCAAGCTTTTGTCTGATTCATAATGTGCAAATATCTTTTCCCATTCTGATGGTTGTGTATTTGCTTTGGGTGTTGTCTACATAGTTAAGAACTTTTCCTTCTTTCTAGTTTGAGGTAAGTTGGAAAATTAAAATAAATGATTCAGTTCTCCATCAGCTGCCTTTATTTATTCATTCATTCATTTATTTTCAGCTGACTTCTTGTGCCAGATTTTGAGTGACAGCAAAAGGTGTAGACAATAAGTATTAGAATCAAGGCAGAATAAGCTAGCTTCTTTCTTGGGGTTACCTTTTAGGAATGGTGAGAAGAGAGAGGCAGGGGAGATAGGCAAAATTGCCCAAACAAACCCTGGATTTAATTTGTAGGTTCTTGTAAATGAGATTTAAAAGAACCCCTAATATTGGTTTTTTTGGAATTTATTCCTACATGTCTATCATATATACAGTAATAGAATTCATAGGTTTTAAACATTTTAATTATTTTTTCCAGGTTTATTGATGTAAACCTTGTCTGAGTGAATGCCAGATGAACAGTGGCCCACTCTCTTCATGGCAATGCTTTTTCACCTATAATGTTACTTTTCTACTAGATTTTGTAGATTTCTCATAGATGCCTTTTATTAGGCTAAAAGGTCCTTTCTATTCTTAGTGAGTTGAGAGTATTTACCATAAATAAATATTGGATTTAGGCAAATACTTTTTCTGCATTTATTGCAATCATACAATTTTCTTATTTAGTTTGTTAATATATGATGAATTACATTGATTGATTTTTAAATGTTGGAACAAGCCCAGCATCCCTGGGATAAACCTTACATAGTTTTGATTAATGTAGTGTCCTTTAGTATTAATACAACACTGTATTTGATTTGCTAATATTATTTTGTTAATTTTTTACATATATGTTCATTAGAGATACTAGTCTGTAGTTTTGGTGGTGTCTTTATCTTGTTTTGGTATTAATGTTGGCCTCATAAAATGAGTTGAGAAATGTTTTCTTCTCTTTTCTGCAAGAGATTGTGTAGAATCATCTTACCCCTTTTTAAAATGGTTGATAGAATTAACCAGTAAAACCATCTGAATCTGGAGTTTTTCTTGCTGGAAGGTTCAACTACAAATTAAAAAAAATATATATAGAATTATTCAAATATGTTTCTCCTTGTATAGTTTTTGTATTAATAGTTTGTGTTATTGTTCTGAGAATTGGTTTATCTAAGTGATCAAATCTAGTGTCATAGAGGTGTTCATAGTGTCTTTTATTATCCTTTTAATGTCTGTTGTATCAGTGTTCTGAATGTCCTCTCTCTCATTCCTGAAATTACTAATTTTCTTTTTTTTTTTGCAACAAAAAAGATCTTTTGAAATGACTAATTTGTGTCCTTTAATTTTTCATTAGTCTGGCTAGAATTTTTTTTTTTTTTAAATATTCATCCATTATATGATATCACAGTATCTATACTTTTTTTTCTTTTTTTTCTTTTTCTCTTCCTTTTTTTTTCTATGCATTTTATTTATTTATTTTTATTTTATTCTTATTTTTATTTTTCTTGTTAAATCATAGCTGTGTACATTAGTGCAATTGCCTGTACCAATTCTAAGATGTGCCATAGATGTGGCCCCACCCATTACTCTCTCTCCACCAAAACCTCCCCCCTTCCTTCCCCTTCCTTGACCCTTTCCCCATAGTCTTGTGCTATAGTTGGGTTATAGCCTTCATGTGAAAGGTATAATTTAGCTTCATAGTAGGGCTGAGTACATTGGATGCTTTTTCTTCCATTCCTGAGATACTTTGCGAAGAAGAATATGTTCCATCTCCATCCATGTAAACATGAAAGAGGTAAAGTCTCCATCTTTCCTTAAGGCTGCATAATATTCCATGGTATACATGTACCACAATTTGCTAGTCCATTCGTAGATCAATGGACACTTGGGCTTCTTCCATGACTTAGCAATTATGAATTGGGCTGCAATAAACATTCTGGTACAGATGTCTTTGTTATATTGTGACTTTTGGTCTTCTGGGTATAAACCTAGTAACGGAATTATAGGATCGAATGGCAGGTCTATTTTTAGGTCTCTAAGTATTCTCCAAACATCCTTCCAGAAGGAACGTATTAGTGGGCATTCCCACCAGCAGTGTAGAAGTGTGCCCTTTTCTCCACATCCATGCCAACATCTCTGGTTTTGGGATTTAGTTATGTGGGCTTCTCTTACTGGGGTTAGGTGATATCTCAAAGTAGTTTTGATTTGCATTTCTCTGATGATTAAGGATGATGA